>VYXC01001929.1:372106-389793 GCA_013397175.1 Platysteira castanea | reverse complement strand
TGTGGTCGAGTAAAAAAAGAAAAAAAAAAAAAAAAAAAAAGAGAGAGAGAAAAAAGAGGAGCTGAGACTATTGGCTACATCAAAGGTTATCCATTTGAAAACACCATTTTCCTCTGAACAGCGGCTAATTGCTTCCTGAACAATCCCAGGGTCTTTTGTATATACTCAGTGGGTAAAATGAGTGACTCGATGTCTCTCTCTCAAGACACTAGTGACCGATCAGGGCGGAAAGGTGGAGAAGCCAAGGAAAAGCAGTGGGGCAGATGCCTCTGGGAGGATGCATGGATAATTTCTTAAGTGGCTGCAAGGGGGGAAGGCTTTTTCCTTCTTCCCGCTCGCCGCCGAGTGATCTGCCGTTGCCGGTGGATGCCGGTGCCGGCAGCGGAGTGGCGACACGGGGCCGTAAGGAAGGCTGGTAAGGAAGTTTGGATTCAAAATACCCGATCATGCGTGTGATCTGGTGCTCCCCATCCGCCTGCGGCTTTGGCTGCCGGTGCCGCTCCTCCGAGAGAGGCAAGCCGGGATGCGCTCGCTGCTCCCGAGGGGCTGCGGGGAGGCAGCGCCGGGGGCTGGCTGGCTCCTGCTCCGATGGGTGGCTGGGCTTTCTGCAGCTGTTACCCTGAAATTAAAGTTTTGGAGACGTTGCTTTTGTTAGCACGGTGATAGCAGCGTCTGGGAGACTTTTCCCTTCTTGGCTTGTATTTTTTTAATAGAAGCATGGGATTTGGAGCAGAGCGCAGGCATCCGCCTTCGTGCACGCTCGGGCTGCGCACGGAGCTGCGGAGCGGAGCCCTTGTGCTCCGTCACACAAAGCCCTTTCCCCGAGCGAGGCAGTGCCCTGCCACAGATAAACAAACTCNTGATCCTTCTCGTACGCTCTGGGACACGAAGAGGAGAAAAGTTGGGCAGATGAACCGCCTCCCGAAGCTGCTTTTCCTCCAGCTTGCGAGAAAATCCCTTTTTGCTGAGCGAGGGCTGAGTCGGAGGGAATTACCAGCCTTTTGCTGGANCTCGCCGCCGAGTGATCTGCCGTTGCCGGTGGATGCCGGTGCCGGCAGCGGAGTGGCGACACGGGGCCGTAAGGAAGGCTGGTAAGGAAGTTTGGATTCAAAATACCCGATCATGCGTGTGATCTGGTGCTCCCCATCCGCCTGCGGCTTTGGCTGCCGGTGCCGCTCCTCCGAGAGAGGCAAGCCGGGATGCGCTCGCTGCTCCCGAGGGGCTGCGGGGAGGCAGCGCCGGGGGCTGGCTGGCTCCTGCTCCGATGGGTGGCTGGGCTTTCTGCAGCTGTTACCCTGAAATTAAAGTTTTGGAGACGTTGCTTTTGTTAGCACGGTGATAGCAGCGTCTGGGAGACTTTTCCCTTCTTGGCTTGTATTTTTTTAATAGAAGCATGGGATTTGGAGCAGAGCGCAGGCATCCGCCTTCGTGCACGCTCGGGCTGCGCACGGAGCTGCGGAGCGGAGCCCTTGTGCTCCGTCACACAAAGCCCTTTCCCCGAGCGAGGCAGTGCCCTGCCACAGATAAACAAACTCCTCCGAACTCCGCGGCAGACGGGGCCGAGGGCCGTGCCGGCGGCTCCCGGGGAGTGCTGTTTCACCGGGGCTTTGCGCAGCCGAGATGGAAGCGGGCAATAAAGCGGCGCTGCTGCGTGCCGGCAGGGCTGCCTCCCCTCCTCCACGGCGGCGGCAGCCGGGGCTGGCCCCTGCCCTGCTCCCCGCCTGGGAGTGTCACGCCAGGCCGGTTATTTCCGTGGGTTCGCTGCGTTTGACTTCTGCTGAACAAAGCGAAGGATCTGGCCCTGGGATCGGACTTACTGAAGGGAGCTCGGATGTGTTTATTCTCTAGGCTGAGTGTGGGTCAGGGCCTTTGTTGCTGCCTGCCTCGCTCTTGGCTGCGGCACTCGCTGCCGCCGAGAGCCGGACCCGGCCCTGAGCTGCGAATTTCCGAGCAGCAGAGACTGATGCTGGCGACACCGGCTCCCTGCAAACCGGGGGAGCATTATCTGTATCGGGCTTCTGCTGAGTCCCACTGGGCTTTGTTGTAATTGCCTTTCTGTGTAGGGTGTTCTGGTGCCTTGGTCGTTTGTGTCTTCAGTGAGAAGTCAGTCGTGGTTTTTCTGGCTCAATAGATGGGGAACCTTGAAAGAGCCAGGATAGCAGAGGTGCTGCCATGTCTCTGTGTAGCAACGGGAGGGTGGACATGGGTCACCCCAATGCCCATATGCCATCCTCACTGCCCACAAGCTTGGATTTTTCATTCATCTGAGCTGGTGGAATGTATGTATTGAGAACTTGGGTTGTTGTTGCCTCTGATCCGTGAATGTCTCCTTCAAGTTATGTCCTTAAGTAGTTTTGTGCTATATGGAAGAAACTAGTGAGTAGAGAGTTCCTGGCCGGGGTTTGACCAGTGAATGGCTTGGTGATGTACCTTGTGTGTAGAGGAAGGCCCAAAGGCCGGGAATTATGGGTGATGTGGAGCTTGGTTCAGCATGGACCATGACTCCTTACCTTTCCTGAGTTTGGATTGGGGCCCCTTTTCCCAGCAAGGTGCTGAGTGCCATAGCTTCATGCCAAATCTGAAGGAGGAAGCATTTGCCACCATCCAGTGGTGAGGTGGCTGGTTTGGCTTTAGTCTGGAGATAACCAGCTTCTTCTCTGGCTGTAGCCTGGGAAGTGTTCCGTGTAGTGCTGTGGGGAACATCCCACTACAGGTATGTTGTCTTTGGTGAGAACATGTGCTCTGACACCACACAGCCTCATCCATGCCCTCTTAGTCTTCCCCAGGGTACAGCATGGAAGCTGTGTAGATACCTCAAAATGGTCTTCCTGCTATGCTTGGAAGTGCCATTTGAGCAAACATCTTGTGCATCATGGAGGAGAAAAGCTCCAGCCAATAAATAAGTTTGGATGGTTTCAGTGCCAGGCATGGGCAGTCCTGGCTCTTCTGCCCCGTGCTCGGCATGTGGTGTAGCCAAACACAAACCTTCCCGTGGGTTTGTCAGAGCGTGGCCGGGCACAGGAAGGTGTCCTTGTTTGCCTTGCTTCCCTGAGCACTCTGCGGCTGCCTCCAGCCCTTGTTCCAAGTGGAAGCCACCATTTAAAAACCTGAATGAAAAACATTTCAAAGTTTATTTTCCCTTTAGCCAAGGCTTGGCACACCTCCTCTTTGTTGCTGGTGTGCTGAGATGTTTGAGTCTGGAGGAAAACTCCACATCCAGATCATCAGGCTCACGTTCCACAAACACTTTTGCTCCTTTCTCCTCTGAAGTCTCCTTGTGTGGTGCAAGATGGACTATTTTGGGTCACTCCTCTGTCCCTGTGGTGTCTTAGTGTAATGAGGGCCAAATCCACTCCTGCCCTGTGGGCTGCTGTGTACTGGGCTGTGCCTGGGGGCAGAGACCCTCATGAGCTGCCTGAAGCACAGAGGAGATTTTTTGTTGCTGAGGTCAACTCAGGGCCTGGTGTGAGGCAGGGTGCGATATCCTCTTTGCTCCTTGAGCTGAGATTGTGAGGGATTTTGCTAGAGAAAGTGCCCAAGGTGAGAATGTGCCAGGGGTGCCAGGGACAGGGTGAGTGGCTCTGGGGGATATGCTGTGCGGGGACCATCCCTTCCTCATCTCTCCTCCTCCTCACTGGCAGGCTGCAGATCAGCCCCGGGGCTCGCTGCCCACCTCCCCATCCCGAGCATCCCGCAATCTGCCGGCCAACTTGGCACCGAGACCTGGGAGTGCTGGTAATCCAATTTGGGCAGTTTAGCTGCACTTTGCTCTCCGTGCTGCTGGCCGGAGCTTGGGAGCTTTAATCCAGCTAATGACCCCGGCTTGAGTAACCACGACCATTTGCTTGATTCAGTTTTCCTTGCTGTCAGCGATGGAGAACAGGGGCTGAGGCTGTTTCTGAGTCCTGTCTGTGGTACCAGGGACGGTTTCCAGGTGTAGGTACGTGTAGAGACCGGAGGGTGAGGGCAGCCTGGAGGGACACTGCAATCCCTGCTTTCTCTTTGGGAGATTTCTCCTTCCCTCTTCCCATTTTTCATCTTTTCTCCCTCTTTTTCTAGTAAAGATAAGCCCTTCTTCCGGAGTTATTTTGCAACATAGTATTATTTTCAGAAAGGCAAAGCCAAGAAAAATAAAAGCCTCTCTCTTCCTTAGGTTGCCTACTGTTTAATGTACAAAATACAGAGGTGGTAATTGCATTAAAACATATATAATTATACTGGAGGGAGGAAAAGAAATTCCTGCTAATTGCACGTGTGTTTTGAACTGATAAATGTTGAGTGATTCTTCATGTTTTCTTGGGAGTTTGGAGGAGCAGAGATGCAGTCTGGCATATTAGGGGTTGGGAGTGAGGCTGGTTTCCCAAAATTAATGGGAAACTTGGATGCTCTGAGCACCTCTGGGGTAGTGTCAGTGTCGGGGGCCCGATCTTCTGCAGATCTACCCCCATCCAGGCAAGTCCTGGTGTCACTGTACGAGCCCTGCAAGTCCTTTTGCTTTATGTGCTTAGTTAAAGAGCTGTTTTAGTGTCAAAATATTCAGAGTCTCTCACAGAAGCAAATTCCTGGCAAGAGAAGAGGCAGATTCCTGTATTAGGGGGAGAAATTTTCTGTGTGATGTAGCCCCACATCCAAGGACTGTCCCTCCGCTTTACCATGGTGATGGCATGAGGGGGTGCTGCTGGGGGGCAGAGAGGAGGAAGGATGATCACACTCGTTTCAAGTGACATGATGTGAAAACCACATTTCCTTCTGCGAATGCCGACCCAGTCAGAGCTGCCGATAACATCTCAGGTAATTATAATGGCAGTAAGTTGTTTGCTTTGTGCATGTGGCCAGGCTTTGTGTACGGGCGTTTGCTTCGCTCTTCCTGTGCAGACTGTTAGTTTCAACAGGGGAAGAGGAAAACCCAAAAATATTTTAGGAGGAGTTTAAAAATAATCTTGGAGCTTGGCTGGTGGGCAGGATGTTTCGCAGGATCGTGTTCCCTGCTGGTCCGTGTCCAGCTTTGTGGCCCTCGGAAGGCTTTGCTGGATAGTGTTAAGTCCCGTCTTGTCATTTTGGCCAGCCTGAGGGCTTGCTGTTGGGCTTTGGGAGCTGGAGTGAGGTGAGAGTCTGCCCTGGGATTTGACTTTTGCAATGGGTAGGTCTGGCTGCCCTGTAGCAGAGCAGTGTCAGAGCCGGGGTGTGAGCCCCAGCTTACAGCTGCCATGGCCTCTGTAAAACATTTAAATCTGTTCCCCAGCATCGCATTCCCTCCACCCCCATCTGCTTCTCCATGGTTTTTATTCCTAGAAGTGTTGGCATGCTGGCAGGGTCCCTGCCTGCCCGCTGCTGCTTATCTCCGTGTCCGGCTCCTGGATGGCTGCTTCCTTTCTGGAGTCAAGGGGGGGCTCTCCCGTCTCTGGCGGGACCAGAATCGGCCCGATGAGCCCTGCTGAAGTCAAGAACCTGTTTTTCAGGCTGATGTCATCGGGAAGAAATGGGGGAGGAGGAAGGCAGGAAGGCAGCGCCGTTTCCGAAGGAGAGCCGCCACCGAGCCCCATGACGCTGCCAGCAGCCCCGGCTTCCACAGCTCCCACTGTTATTCCTTATCAGCACGGCCGAGGTGCCCATGGGGCTGCTGGCACACGCGGGACAGGTCCTGCTCTGCATGGCCTCGTGCCTGCGTGGGAGAGAGCTGGGAGGGAGGGATGCGACCGTGCCAGGGGAGCGTGTCAGCTCCCAGCAGAGCAGGACATCTCTTGGCCCACTGGCTGTGCTGTGTATGGCTCCCTGGCCCTCTGTGGCAGTGATGGCACTTGCTGGAGCTGCCATCCAGCCACCTTCATTAGCAGAAAGTGGGTTTTTGGCAAAGGTGCTTGGACAGCCCTCCCAGCACGGGCGAGCAGCTGCCTCCTCTCGGTTTTGCACTGAAGGAGCCGATCCATTATGCTGATGCCTGTTGGAATCTCGGCTCCAAGTGCATGGTGTCAGGCCGTAGTAGGAAGGTTGATACCTGTGTCCAACATGGCTTGGGGCTGCAGCTGGGATCTGCAGGAAGAGGAGCAGCCTTGCTCTGCTCTCGCTCCCAGCAGGCAGCTCTTGGGCTGCACCCACGCGTTGAAGTGTGCTCTGCCCAGGTGAGACCCCCTTGCTGTGGGAGGCTGGGGTGGGTGTGCTGTGTTGGCACTGCCCATGGGAAAGCGGACTGTGGCTACAGCACCTCTGTGGCACCTCCCTGCTAATGTCAGATGCTCTTTGCCCGTGATGCTGTGAATGAAGCCTCTTTTGGACTCTCAGTTTCCCCTGTGGTGGTATTGCTGTGGGGGGACTTTTGGGCTCTTCCCCTTCCCCTCTCTGCCTGTCCCATTGCCAGGTGAGGCTTTTCTATCTCTCTGGATGTCTCACTTCTCCTGGTTCAGCTTCACTTTGGGCAAATAAAACATGGGGCTGTGCTGAGCTGGGAACTCCGCAGGGGAAGCAAAACTGGGACCTTCGCCATTTCCAGCTGTGGTTCTTGGGGCAGCATAACTGAAACAGCAGAAGGGGAAGGACGGGAGGTTGATGCGGGAAGAAAAGGCACACATGGCTTGGGAAAGCTCGTTTGGAGAAGTTTTGTGGTTGTTTTAATCAGAACTAATGTGGTGGCAGTTGTGCTTGGCTCGCCACGGGACAGCACAAGTACTGGTGTCAGCAAGGGGCCAGGCGGAAGCATGGGAATTTCAGCTCAGCTGGGATTAAACCAACCCCAGAATGACCTCCCTTTGCTGGAGTAGAGGGGGTCCAGCAACCAGGAATCCTGCTGTGGCAGTGCTCCACTGCAAAGAGGGAGCCCTGCGGATTCCCTCTGAGATTTGGGAGAAGCAGTTGTGCCAGAGCGGTGAAAATGCAGCTTGGAGAGCTGGGCTGAAAGGGGGGCATTGATCTAGGGAGGGTAAGATCATGGCTTGTGTTTGTGGCTGCCCTGGCCCAGTGAGGGATGTGGAGCAGCAGGCTGGGAAGTTAGGAGTGATGCATTATGCCCCAGGGAGTGAGATCAGACAAGGGAAGGATGCTGGTGGCCAGAAGATCTCTCATTGGACTTCTCTGCTGTTGAGAAACCTTGCTTGTGGGTGACCTTCTGGGTCTCTGCAGGTCCAGCTGGACCAAGGTGACCTCTGCCAGCAGGGCAGGTTTTTGGGATATTTATGTGGGGGATGTGAAAATCAGAGTCTGGGAGCGCATGGGCCAAAGCCAAAGGGGAAGGTGGCCTTCAGGGAATTTGGTCTGTACTACTTTGCTCTTAGGCTGGTGGTGAGATGTTATTAATTGGTCTTGATTGAGGTGGCAAAATTCACATCAGTCTGGTGTTTGAAGCCTTGAAATGACCTGGGTGTTGGTAGTAGGAAGCCACAGTCCCATGGCTTGTGTCCTGTTGCCTTGGGTTGGGGTCTGTGGATGATGAGAGGCACGGAGGGGTTTGAGGTGTTGTGCTCCGTGTATGCTGATGGACAAACCTCCTGAAGCAGGATGGGAAGCAGCAGGCTGTGTCCTGTGTGGATGATTACCCACGGGCTGTGCACTGGTCTCCATTCCAGGTATCAGTCACTCCAGGTCTGTGTGCTCCTCTCTTGGCTGCAGGGAGCACAAGGGAAGGTGGGGTGCACTCTCCTCCTGGGAAGTCCAGATCCAGAGTGTGGGCTGCAAACAGAAAGCCCCTTGGCAGCCCTTGTAGGGTCCTTGTATGGACTGTGATACCCAGGTGAGTTGTGGGAATAAGGCAAAGGACAGCCACCGACTCTCACTTCTGGTGTAGCTGGACGGAGGTGGGCAATATGTGTAAGGTCTCGGTCCATGCCTGGTTTCTGTGGCAGGGATAAGCAGTCCTGGCAGGACCCCTGAGGCTGTCCTCGTGTGCCTCTCTGCCTTGGGACATTGAGGTTGCAGGGAGCCTGGGTCTCCATGTTGGAAATGCTTGTGAGCCCTTTTTGGAAGGGCTCTCTGCAGGGCAGCCTGCAGTCTCTTGGTGGTGAGAGCACGTAGTGGTTCCAGAGCTGTTCTGGAGTTCAAGCTGTTCTTGGTGTGACATGACTTCTTGCAGAGGACCAGAGAAGGGGAATTGCGCACTTGAGAAATGCTATTTAATTTCCTCACTGCTTGTTCTTTTATGCTCCTTTTTGCTGAGGGTCAAGCTTCATGAGCCCTTGGGCAGTAGATGGCTGCTTCTTCTTGTCACATTTCTCAGGACAAAAGAGGTTGAATTCTTTGCCCAGAGGATCCTTGCAGGGCAGGAGTGGAAGCTGGGGTGGATGGCAGGGCAGGATGGGGTCCTCAGCCTCTGCTTGGGGGGATGGCAGGAGCCTGGGAGGAAACTGAAGATACTGAAGATGTTCTTGATTGGGTGATAGTAATGGAGATTGAGGCATTGGGGCAGCTTCAGAGTCTGCCACTGATTTCATCAGGGTGTGGTTTGAGCCAGGGATAAGGTTTTTAATGATTCAACTCACTGGCTAGGGAGGGACCCCAGCTAAATAGTTTTCAGTGCCTGTATGCAGTGAAGGAAGGAGTTAAAGTTTAGCCCTGTTGCAGCAATTGCATATGTACTGCAGCTCTAACTTGTACCACCACCAGGCTTTCCTCATTGTTGCAAGGCTTTTCCCGGGCAGATGAACCTAAAAATACATCAGCTCTATGGTGAGGCTGCCTCTCCTGTGGCCCGAAGGCTTTTCTCTTCCCTGGATGATCTCCCCTCTCTCCCCTTTGCTAATTACTGGCATCTCGGAGCTGGTCCCTTCTCGACTGTTTCTTATTGCTGAGAGCAGCAAGGGGCTTGGGAGGGATTACAGGTAAAGGCCCATTAGATGCCATTTCCCCTTCAGTGGGTTGCTTATTTGGGGGTTTTCAATCCCATGCCTTCTCTCCTCCAACCTCCCTTGCAAAAGTGCAAGGCTGTAAAGCTCTTGGGGTGTTTTGCTGGGAGTGAACTTGCTGGGATCCTATTGATGGAAGAGCAGGGATGGCAGGCATGTCTGTGAGTGCCAGATGTGCACCTCTGTGCTTGCCTGCATGTTTTAAATGTTCCCACAAGGGCTGCTGCTTTGAAGGCTAGTGCTGACTCTTGGACTTGCTGCCCGGATGAGTGGAGAGCTGGTCCTTAATGCTCTGTCCGGTCTTTGCCTTTTAAGGTTAGTTTTTCCATCCCAGTACTCCTGCTTTGTGCTATCAAAAGTGATGATTGTTTTCCCAAAGGGTGATCTCCTATCCCAAACACAGGTTTTTGGGCATATTGCAGGACCAGGGAGCTCTCAGCCTCAGGGCATGAGTGCTGCTGCACCTTGCCACCCCTCCAGCAACCAGCAAGTGGGGCAGTGGCATCTGTAGGGCATGTCCATGGCTTGTTGCTGAAAGGCTTGTAGGAAGCTGAGATGTGGGAGTGTTGGCTGTGCTGAGGTGGGCAGCCCCCATCCAAGTCTTGCAGCAGCTGTGACCACTTCAGCGTGGCCAATTTGAGGTGAAACTGTGAGCAAATGTCCTTTCCAGTGGGGGGTGAAAGGGACTGGGGCAGATTTGGCTCTTGTGCTGGTTTTATTTCCGATGGGAGGTTTCCTGCTATAAATATATGTGTATATATATGTGTGTGTGTGTGTAAATCAAAACACAAGCCTGCGGTGCTGTCTGGCCGGTGGTGTGGCCCCGCTGTGGGGTGAGTCCTGGGGATGCTCTGCACTGCATCACTTGCTGCCCAGCAGCACAGCAGGGTGTATTTGCAGTCCTGCTCTCCCAGTTGGCATGCATGCATCCGGGCTGGGGTGTATTATTTTATTGCTGCCTGTTTCAGGGCAGGGCTCGGCTCCAGGGTATCTGCCCGGGGTTTTCCGTGCCTTTGGACTGGACTGCACTGCAGGTGTTTGTGGTGCAGGTCTTGCTTCCCGGTGGTGGCAGTCATTTGGTGGCCCTGGACTGGGTCCCCCCAGGGGAAGGTGCTACTTGAGTGCAGCCCCAGGGGGTTTGGGTGCCCTGTGGTTTACAGAGTGTGCCAGTGGAGGAGCTGCCCTGCCTTAGCTGCACCGTGACCTCTCCATGGGACTTGGAGGCTGTGTGACAGCAGGGAAGTGCCCTTTGGCTGCTGCTCCCACGGGCAGGGAGCAGGGGCTGTGCCGGCACCCGTGCTCCAGTGCAGGGCTGCCTGCACTGTGGTGGGCTTGAGCCCTGCTTTAGTTCAGTCCAGAGTTCAGGAACCTGTATCTTGGAATCCCAAAGAAAGTAGACAAACTAACCATTTGTGCTGTTTTATTTTTATTAATTGCTGCTGATGGTTTTAAACAGGACTGGACAAAACCACTGCTGATGTCAGGTCACTAGGACGAGATGTTGCTGCTGTAGTATATTTAGGAGCAGAAGTCTCTGAGGAGCTCTGCAGAGTGTCATCTCTCAGCTCGCCCCAGCTCTGCCTCACTTTGCTCTCGTTCCAACTTCTGATTTGCAGTTCCCTACGTTAATTTGGGAATCTCCTGTTGGGCTTTCTAGCCCTGGTTTGTGGCAGCAGCTCGACCTCTAGTTCTCTCACCCACTTCCTGAAATAGAAGCAATGAATCATAGAAATGCACCAAGAAGGCAAGTTCCCTGTCGTGCTCTCTTGTCCTGGCAGGAAATGCTCTGGTTGGCATCCCCACACTGCACCAATCTCCCACTGTCTCCTTCCCTGTCTTCTTCCCCATTCCTTCTCTCCTTGGCACGTCCCTGACACATGAATTTGATGTTGGTGCTGGTGTCCTTGCCAGGCAGCCACTGTGCTGTTCCTGAGGGGGCTCAGCTGCATGGGAGCAGTGGCTTGGTGACAGCTGTGCCAGTTTCTTGGGGTGGGAAACCACTCTCTGGTTTCCGTCAGGAAACCCCAGTGCCTGCAGCTGCTGGGCTGTGGCTTTCTGGGCTAACCAGTGGGTTTGTGCTGACAGTGCCACTCAGTCCCCCAGCAATGTGGTTTGGGGCTAATAAGCTCTGATCTGGGGTGCTCGTGGTTATTCTCTTACCAACGAGCTCAGAAAAATGAAGATTCTGGGCAGTGTCAGTATCTTCTGGGAATGCTCTTGCCCTGACAGTGTTGTGACTACCTACTCTTTGCTGGGAGGCTCCCAGTGTTGAAAAAAGTGGTAGGAATGGGTTACTGGGAACATGGGGATGATTTCCAGGGCTAGTGCTTTGGTTGTCTCCACACCCATGGAGCTTTGTGGCTCCTGGATTTGGTCTCAGTGCTGCTCATGTGCTGTTGCCCAAATGTCCCTTGAGACTGTTGCCTTGGAGGTGGATGTGTTGGGAGTCGAGGAGAGCAGGGTGAGGAGCATGTGGGCAGAGGCAGATCTGCAGAGAGGGTTTGGAAGTGGTGCAGAAGCTTGGCCCAATGTAGCTGGGGCCCAGTGGAGCTGGCAGGGCTGCAGGGGTGGCCAGGGCTGGGCTTGTCCTGCAAAAGGAGAGGGGAGTCTTGCTGGGAGTTGGAGAAGGGGAAAAAACATTTCTCCCTTTCCTTAGACCTCTCCCAGTCTGGCTGTGTGCCTTGGGAGGGGAGCAGCAGAAGTGAAGGATGCTGTGTGGAATGCTGGGGTACCCGTGTGGCTCACTGCTGGCTCAGTGATGATGCAGCCCCCCAAGGTCTGCATGTGGCCTAGCTGGTGGGTCCCACAGCCCTGCCAAGAGCAGGGTGCTGAGGCTGGGGCAGCGTTCAGCCCCACACAGCCCTGCTGATACAGCAGCTGGCTGCCCTCTGACACCCTGCCTTGCCCAGACTGGGATCTGACAGAGCTGCAGTCACCGCAGGCCATATTTCCTACCTGTGCCACTCCCTGCTGGGGATCCTCTCGAAGGTTTTCCTGGGCTGAGTCAGAGATGGACGATAAGGAGAGAGAGGAGAGAGGGAGAGGCTCTCCTCCTCCTCCATTGCCTTTTGGAGCGGCTTATCTGCACTGGCTGGGAAACTGAGCTGGTGTCCCAGCCATGGACCTTGGTCCCAGCTGGGATGGATGGATTGGGATGGTAGGATGGGCTGTGTGCTGGCAGGGGCGTTTGCACAACCCCAAGTTAGTCCAGGGGTGCTTGTGCCTGTGTGGGGAGGGTGGATGGAGAAGACAGGGTTAGGGTATAAGGGAGGGGCTGCTCAACTGATGCAGAGAGCAGAGCTGTGCATTGGTTTCCTGTGGCCATCTCCTCCCCACTACTGGGATGCAAAGGTCACACTGGTGGGGGAGTTTGGCTGGCTCCCTGCTGCTTTGCTGCTCCATGTTGGTGAGCCCCAGCTGTGGCACAGCAGCAGGCAGAGCATTCCATCTCCACTGCGTGTGCCCCCTTGTCCTTCTGGAGCCTCTCAAACCAACTGCCTCATGTCTGACCCTGTGTTTTCTAATGCACAAAAGGACAGGCTTGTCCTTGCCATGCCTGCTTGCTCCTTCCAGCCCCTCCTGCCCATGACCCTCCTGGCAGGCAGGTGGCAGGATGGCGGGCAACATGCCAGGGCTCTTGGCTCTCTCAATTCCTTTAAAGGTGCTTTTGAGACCTTCCTCTGTGCAGGGGCTTGGGCTGTGCTTGCTGCTAACCGTGATTTTGCATCCATTCCCAGCACCGCCATGGAGTGGGGTTGGGGCAGCAGGCCAGGGTCTCTTCTGCCTGCTAGAGAAATGTGAAGCAGCAGAGTCTGCTGGGTGGGGTGGAACACGCTTGAAACTGTGCAGGAAAGCCTCCTAACCCCACTTTTCTTGTCTTTCTCCCTCTAGGGCTGACTGGACTGGCCATGCCCACGATGCCCTGAATGCTGAGCACAGTGGAAGCAGAGGAGACTGTGTCCCATTTGCTCCTCCTCCCTCCCTCATCCCTTTAGTTTGGGTTTGTTTCTATTTATTTTGTGGCTGGGTTTGGGTATGGCCTTGGCTGGATGTGAGGCTGCTGCAATGTGGCTCCTTTGGCTCAAGAACCACTTGTCCATCCACATTTGGACCTTGCTGCTCTTGGGGAGCACCTGGCTACCGCTGGCGGAAGGCAGCCCCAAATCTCCCTTTAGGACTTTCCCGGTTACAGACTGGAGCTTGACGCACTTGGTGGTCCATAACAAAACTGGGGAGGTCTACGTGGGGGCTGTCAATCGGATCTACAAGCTCTCCAATAACCTCACACTCCTGCGGACCCACGTGACGGGGCCGGTGGAGGACAATGAGAAGTGTTACCCTCCGCCCAGTGTCCAGTCCTGCCCACATGGGCTGGTCACCACCAACAACGTGAACAAACTGCTGCTGGTGGACTACTCGGGGAATCGGCTGATTGCCTGCGGCAGTGCCTCCCAGGGGATTTGCCAGTTCCTGCGGCTGGACGACCTCTTCAAGTTGGGTGAGCCCCACCACCGCAAGGAGCACTACCTCTCCAGTGTCAACGAGTCGGGCACCATGTCTGGTGTCATCATCGAGGTGCTGAACGGGCAGAACAAGCTCTTCATTGGGACGCCCATTGATGGGAAGTCAGAGTACTTCCCCACCCTCTCCAGCCGCAAGCTGATGGCCAACGAGGAGAACGCAGAGATGTTTGGCTTTGTCTACCAGGATGAGTTTGTCTCCTCACAGCTCAAAATCCCCTCGGATACACTCTCCAAGTTCCCCACCTTTGACATCTACTACATCTACAGCTTCAGCAGCGAGCAGTTTGTTTACTACCTGACCCTGCAGCTGGACACCCAGCTCACCTCTCCTGACTCCACGGGGGAGCAGTTTTTCACCTCCAAGATTGTCCGCCTCTGTGTGGATGACCCCAAGTTCTACTCCTACGTGGAATTCCCCATTGGCTGCGTGCAGGACGGCATTGAGTACCGCCTAATCCAGGACGCCTACCTGACCAAGCCTGGCAAGGCTTTGGCCAAGTACCTGGGCATCTCCGAGCAGGAGGATATCCTCTTCACTATCTTCTCCCAGGGCCAGAAAAATCGGGTGAAGCCTCCCAAGGAGTCTGTGCTCTGCCTCTTCACGTTGAAGAAGATCAAGGATAAGATCAAGGAGCGTATCCAGTCATGCTACAGAGGGGAAGGGAAACTCTCGCTGCCCTGGCTCTTGAATAAGGAGCTGGGTTGCATCAACTCGGTAAGTTCCTACCTGTCTTTACTCAAGCCAGACTGCTTCTGGCTTCTGGTGGTGGTCTCTGGCTGGACCCTTTCCAGTGATTTGCCCTGAGCTGTGTTTTCCCAGTGGGAAGAACTGGTGCTATTGGGGCAGGGCACTTGGTTTGCCTGGTAGCATTCCTTGTGGAGATCACAGCTTTGTGGTGGGGCAGCTCTCTGGATTTGGGGTGCAGCAGTGCCCATGGAGAGCCTCAAAGAAGGGGCCCCATACCGATGGAGGTGCCTGTTTCTGGTGTCCCTGTCCTGTGGATTTGGGCAGTGTCAGTGAGTTGGGCTAGGAGGGTGGGAAGCTCAGGCCTCAGCGCATCTGCTGCAGCTCTGCTGTGGAGTCCCTTGCAGATGGCATGTGTGGGTTTGTGAGTGTTGTGTCACCTGGGACCTGGCGGTGGCCAAGCAGAAGGTGTTGGAAGCAGCAGGATGTGTGGGACAGGGAGCGCAGACCTGGTGGAGGGCGGTGGGGAGGCTGCTGGTCCCAGCAGAAGTTGGTCAGATATTCAGCATGGAGGGACCACACCCTCTCCGTGGGGTCCTGGGAGGGCACAAGGTGCTGTCAGTGAGGTGGCTTTTGAGAGTGGCCAGTGCAAATTGTCATCCAGAGGTGCAGGAGGTGAGCGCTGCTATCCTAGAGCAGTGATTCCCAACTGAGGGAGTGCTCCCCTCTGTCCCCGGAAAGGTGTCTTCCTGCCTGGTTCTCACCTGGGTGCATCTGCTCTCTGCTGGTGTCTCACCTGCTCAGTGTGGGACCTCTGAGTGGTGGTGGGCGGGGGACCTCCCTGCTTGGCTCTCTGGCTTGTTTTCTCATTGAACTGTTACTGTTACTGCGTTCTTTTCTGGGCAATATTACAAGCACCAGTAGTTGCAGGAGGCTACAACTCCAGGTGATGGAGAGGTCATAGGCTGGATAGTCCCCAAGCAGGGTCAGATACAGGGCTGAGGCAGGCTTGGTGTGTGTGTTTGGGAGGGTCTGCTGGAGGTCCTGACCCACCTGCTGTCACCCACCTGGCCCAAGCCCCGCTTGCTGGTGTTCAGCACCCATCCCCAAGCCCCCAGCCCTGCTCAAGCAGGGATTTGGGAGCAGGCTGGTAGGCAGGGGTGTCCCTGTGGAGCAGCCCTGCCTTCTCTCCCACCGTCCTCGCCGCCACTCTGGAGGAGACAGCTAACAGCTGCCTGACAAAGTAAAGGGTTTGCTGTCAAGAGCGCTGGGCTCGCAAATCAGATTTTGGCTTTGAACTAATTCAATTTTGCTGGAAAATGATGAAATCGTTACACGGCTGCCTGTTGGGTCGCGCAGCTGCTGGCTCTGGAGTTGTTCACTGCTGCCTCCTGCACACCCGGCTTGCCTCTCCCAGCGCCCCACTAATGCCACGTGCCCTGGGCTTGGGGAGGGTGCTCTGCCCCCCTGCACTCTGGGGATGGTTTTTAAACTCTGAGGGTCCTGGAATTGCTACCTAGTGGCCAGCCCCTGGCGGTAAGTGGATCTCAAGGTACTCTCTGGGTCCTGCAGATGCGGCTCTTGCAGAGTAGAAGGATGTGTGCCGTGATGGGAGGCTCCTGCTTTTGTATGGGTTGGGCTGGGGAGTGACACCCTCCCCCAGGGGAGCCAGGTGATGTTCTCTGTCCCAGCCCTCAGCTCCTTCCTTGTTAAGCACAGGCCAGACCAGACCACTTGAAGCATTTACCCTCTTTCTGGCAGGAATTTCTATGCCCCTAAACAAAATAAAGCCAACTCAGGGGTAGGTCATGGCAGTCACAGATTTCTTTGTTGTGAGGACTGGCCCGAAAATAAAGGGCATGCTGGTTTTTTATTTTGAAGGAGGCAAAATGTAATTGCTCAAGTTAGTAGTTGCTTGGGATTTACACCCCATCCATATGGAAAATGTGTAAGAAGCTCTCTTGCTCTGCTCATTCATGGCAGTAAGGGGCATGTTCTCTGTCCCTCTGGAGCTCCCTCCCTTCTGGAGGAGGTTTTGCCAGCACTGCACTCCCAGACCTCGAGCAGTGCAGGGCCAAGGGATGCTCATCCCCAGAACTGCAGGGTAGCTCTGATTGTCCAGAGCTGGTGCTGGAGCTGGGACGAGAGGCTGCCAGGCTTGGCAGATAGCTCGGGAGATGTTAGTGATTCCTCACCAACACTGGCGAGTGGAGTGAATTCCTGCCTNCTGAGGCTTGTCCCTTCTGGAGCTCCCTCCCTTCTGGAGGAGGTTTTGCCAGCACTGCACTCCCAGACCTCGAGCAGTGCAGGGCCAAGGGATGCTCATCCCCAGAACTGCAGGGTAGCTCTGATTGTCCAGAGCTGGTGCTGGAGCTGGGACGAGAGGCTGCCAGGCTTGGCAGATAGCTCGGGAGATGTTAGTGATTCCTCACCAACACTGGCGAGTGGAGTGAATTCCTGCCTCCCATTTCCCTCTCCCTCCCTCTGGGATCCAGTGATCTGGAAGAGGGAAGGGGAGCGAAGCTGGCTCTGCAGGGAGACTTCTCACACTGGTGCACTCAGACCTGAGCATGGACTTCCAAAGGCAGCAGAGGCACCTTGTGGAAGCACCCAGGTCATTTCCCTGTGCCAGCCCCACTGCCTAAATCGCCCCGAACCTCTCCAGAGGCTTTGCTGCTCCCAGTGTTTCACTGAGAGGGGCTTGGTGTTGTGTAGCCAGGCCCTTTTCTTCCCCTGTGCAGTGCAGGGCTGGGAGGTCTTAGTGCCTGTGGCCAGCTGTGCTCAGTGCATCTGCCCTGTGCTCCTGTCCGCAAACTTGGGGGAAAAAGGGCTGGGAAAGGGCAGTGGGCTGGAGCTGGAGTGCAGATGTTGCAGCAGGGAGTTATTTAGAGTTCCTGGAGCCCTTGACTCCTGGGCTGGCAGTGTGGGTAGAGCCAGTGCCTGGAGCCAGCAGGATGTGGGCATCAGTTTTCCCTGGGCTACCCCAGGGAGAAAATTAGTTTTGACTCCTCAGTAAGGCTTGCTGCCCAGCTTGCTGGCACAGGGCAGTGGCTGGTGACAAACCGGCTGAAAGTGGGCTGTGATAAGCCAAATCCTTTCTGGGGCAGCCAGAGAAATGCAGGTGGTAACAAACTGTACCACACTGGGATTATTCCTGAGCAGCGATTAATGCACAAAAAGCCTGGCATCCCAGCCTGGCACTCAGTACCAGCCTCCTGTAACCTCCTTCCTGGCTCTTTGCATCCCTCCACATCCTCCATTGCAGCCCCTGGAGGTGCACAGGGGGATGGGGTGAGCCTATAATGGTGTTAACTGGCGAATTACTGGCTAATTAATAATGCTGAGTGATGCGAGCCTTGTCGTGCTGTCTGCTCCCTCATTGCTTTCGTAAGTGGGCTTGAAGGGAGGCAATGAGACAAGGCATATCAGGAGACACCCGCTCCTGCTTGCTTGGTGCTGTGGGCCTGCTTCCTCGCTCCTTCAGGTCCCTTTCCCCAGGAAATCTGAATTTCCTGACCGTGTTGCGGGGAGGCAAAAAGTAGTGCTGGGAGAGAGAAGACTTGCTGTGCTGTGCGGATAGCAGCCTGGGGTGTCTGAGCCAGGGGCAACTGAGAGGGCTGCCAAGGGAAAGCATGGAAATAAAAATAGAAG
>VYXC01001929.1:195842-372022 GCA_013397175.1 Platysteira castanea | reverse complement strand
AAAAACCCATGGAAATGCAAGAGTGGGCAGATCCCAGTGTCTCCTGCAGATCCCAGCATCCGCAGGCTGAAGCGCTGCAAGGTCACTGGCCCTCGCGTGCCGTGGTGCGTGTCAGTCCCTGCCAGCACCGGCTGGGGGACAGCTGTCCCTCTGTCCATCCTTCCCTCCGTCCCTCTGCCTCGCCTCTCCCCGCAGCCCGCGCCCGCCGGAGATGTCGGTGGGTTCCGTAACCCTGGCACTGCCGCCCTTGGCCCGACCTCTCTGTGCCGCCTGCGCTTCCCTAACGAGGCAGTTTGCTGTTAATGAGCTAATTGTCGGCGTAATTATTTATCGAGGTGGTGTCGGCATGGCGGCGGCGGGAGCTCCTCGGTCCCAGAGCGCAGCTGTATTTGTCATTTCCCAGAGAGTATGTTGAGACAAAGCAGAGAGCAGTAAACACCATAAACATCTCTCCTCTTGCATATTCAGCAGCCTCGGGGTTGGGGAAGCTGCAGATTGAGCTCAGAGAGAGCAGAACCTGCACCCAGGAGTGCCAGGGCTTGAATACCTTTGTGGCATTGTCCTTAACCCTTCTGCTACTACAGATGCCGGGGTGGAAGGTACTGGGGTTTATTTGGGCTGTGGGGGACAGAAATTTTTCTCCAGCAAAACACTTGGGAAATTCCAAGTATTTGGATGGGAGCTATGTATCAGCTGGAGCATTGCTCACATCTCACTCTGTGATTAGGAAGACAATTTTCTAGGGTCTGCTGTTTTAAAATTCCTAGCCTCGTAATGCAGAGGAGGATGCTTAGTATGTGTGTTGGCCAGTGGATAGGAGAGGGCAAGACTGGCATTCAGGGGATGTGTGGAGAGGTTGTGATTTCCCTTCCCTCTTTTTCCTGTGGTTGCAGAGATGTGTGATTCCCCATGTTCCTGTTTTGGGGATCCCCACATCTCTCATGACTGGCTGTAGGAGTTCCCCCAGTTCAGGGAAGGATGAGCAACAGTCAGGTGGGGAAGGGAGCTGATTTTTGTCTGTATGTTAACTCAACACCCAAACCCCGAAGTTAGAGTAACTGAGGGAGCAGCCCAGCATCCCCAGAGTGCCTGGGGAGGTTGAATGTGGTCCTTCCCTGCTGGGAGGCTGGCACAGCACTGAATTCCTGCTGCAGTGGGGAGTGGGCCCACTGGCCTTGGAGCTGGAATGGTGGCACGGTGAGGAGGGTGAGCAGCCTTGCCATGGCTGTGGGAGGCTGATGCCATTGTAGCTGTGAGTGTATTGTGCTGGGGCATGGAAAAGTGCTGTGTTTTCTCCCCTCTACATGGGTGACTCTGGGTTGTTGCTGGGAGCCGGTCTGGGCTGATCCTTGCTTCCCAGGCAGTGATGAGTGGGAATTAGAGAGCTCTGTGCTGCCCTTGTGTACGTGGAGCTTGGGAGCTCGGCATTTTCCCATATGCTCCATGCACATGCGGTATGGATTTAAAACCCCTTGGGGACTGGCATGCATTTGGATCCTGCTGCTTGCCAAAAAAACTCTCTCCCCTTTAAATTCAAAATTATATAAGGAACCTTGTGAAGTGGAAGGATCCCATGACTGGAGCAGGCTGTCTCCCTGTAAGCCGTGCCTGCCTTGCCACTCTACCCTCTTGCACCCGGGCTCGCTGCCACCCTTGGGGATTTGGCAAAGCCCTTCACTGCCTGGGACCGAATGGGGATTTTGCTGGTGCTGTGTGACCATGTGAGGCTGTTGCCTCGTGGGGGAACACTGAGAGGCCCATGTGCCCCCCAGGCCAGACAGCTGTGGCCAGGGTCTGTTGTTCTGCTCAGCAGGTCAGGGTGAGGATGCTCGAGGCAGGGGTGAGTGTTGTGGAGCTGGTCCTGGTCCCACTCTGCAGCCTGCAACTCAGCTTTCACAGGAGTCATCCCTCTGCCTTTGCCTTGCCCATTGTTGGACTGTCCTTGCTGGAGGTCCCTGCTTGAGAGTGGAGAGAGCCCAGTGCTTCTGCCTCTCCCTGGGCAGAGCTTGCAAAAGCTTCTCCCAGATCTGCGGACTCCTGCTGAACTGAGGAGGCAGCTGGCTGAGCCGGGCGCCTTGTCTGGGGCAAGGCAGCATGGAAAAAATGTGGGGATTTCCCAAAGACGTTCCTGCAGGAGGAGGAACAGGGCTGGCAGGTGGGTAGTGTGTTTGCTGGAGGTTTTGCTATGTGAAGTGAGGCTCTTCCAGAAGCCCTGACTTGTTTGCCTTGGCATGGCCATGTCTGGAAAGTGTTTTGTCTTTGGGGGAAAGCTGGGGTGCAGGATTCAGCCCCTCCTGCCTCGCTGCCAAGCTGGGGTTTTTTTTAAGCTAGTGCTGGGATGAGGATGAGAGGAATGTGTGTGTGCTGGGGAGCTTCTGCTGGCATTCCACATGTCTGAGATGGCATTGGCAGGGATGGAGGGGGGAACAGGGATGCTGTGTTGGCTTCTGCTGGGTTTGTAAGTGCTGCTCTGTAGGATGCAGAGGACAGAGAGCCTTGGTCTTGGTCTGCAAAGGCTGTTCAGATGTAGAGAGGGCCTACAGTGGATCTGACCCAAGTGCCTTACATCAGTGTGTAGGGAATGTTAGGGAAACATGAACTCCTGCCTTCCCTTGGCTGGTGAGGTGGGATGGCTGAGGTAGGAGGCTGCCAAAGGTGCTGTCACTGTGGGGTGAAAGTGGGAGATGGCTGATTGTTATCTGGGAGGTCCAACATGTCGACGCATTGGCAAAAAGCTCATCTCTCCTCTGCTTTCCTCCAACAGCCGCTGCAGATCGATGACAATTTCTGTGGCCAGGATTTTAACCAGCCTCTGGGCGGGACTGTCACCATCGAGGGGACCCCACTCTTTGTGGATAAGGAGGACGGGATGACCTCAGTGGCTGCCTATGACTACAGAGGACAAACTGTTGTCTTTGCAGGCACACGGAGCGGGAAGATCAAAAAGGTAGGAAAGCCTCAGTGATGCTGATGGGGAAGGATGACCACTTGCCTCACTGGCCCTTTGTGGGGTACAGGTTGGGTTGTGCCTCCATAATAAGAGTGACTTGATATATTTGGGGTAATGTGCAAAGGGCCAGTGAGGGGCAATTTCCCCTTGCTTCTCTCTGCCAATGGAATTTACAAAACCTCTGTCCTTTTGGGAAGGGTTATGACATAAGGAAGTAGAGTCCTTGCTGGTGGTTGATCAGAGCCCATCCTGTCATGTCTCGGGGGCAGGTGGGCTTGCCCTGGAGCTGCCACGAGGCAGGCTCTGTCCATGTGGATCCTGTGCCCATCTGGCCTCGTCACTGACCTGGGCAGGGTGGGCAGAGGTGGGTGCTGACGGCTCCAGCCTGGCGAGGGGGAGACTTCACTTCCTGTACCCCGCCACGGCACAAAAGACTGCTTGTTGGTGGCAATTAGCAAATAGCTCCATGCGTGCCTTTCTCTGCCTGCATCTCCACAGGGCACGGATTTCCTGTTATCATAACATCATGCCTATAATTACAGCTGTACATGCCCTGTATAAACATAGCTGCTGTTAACACATCCTCAGCCAGGGGAAGGCCGCGTGAAGGTCCTGGTAGGGTCCCTGCTATGGACCAGAGCTTGGCTGGGGGGTTTGGCCCATCTCTCTGTGACTTGTAAGGTGCTCCAGCACTCTGTCTTGGGCACAGCATTCTGCATTTTTGCTACATCTCCTGATCTGTGCTGGCCAGGGCACCCTGCAGGAGGCAGGGTGGTTTCCCTGGGGGGAGCAGGATGCCATTGTGTAGTCCCCATATGTCCTACTCGCTCTGCCCCTGTTCCCCCAGGACCCCTGACAGACCCACCTGTGCCCCTGCCTATTAGCAGCGTTTTGGGGCATGGGCAGCACATGTTGGTGTGGGGGGCAGGATGGAGGGTTCCTCTCTAGCCCCACATCTTCTGCTTGGCTTTCTGCAGTCCTTGGAGGAGTGCAGAGCAGGCTGTGGGGATGGAGGCAGCTCGTCCCCCCTTCTGGATCAATGAGGGATCCAGAGGGACTGGTGTCATGTTGCTGCCAGCTTCTCCTGCTGCTGGGCTCCAGATGGGAGCTTTTAGATGGGGATGGGAAGGAAGGAGCCTGTGGGCGGAGGGCTCAAAAAGCGACAGCGACAGTGTTACACCTCTAGTTCCTCAGTTATCTAGAGGGGCTGGTGGTCGGTTTTTAGATAGAAAATTGGATTTCTCTTCTAACTGCTTTTTTCAGTTTTTCCCTGGTCTTTGCACCTTCAGAGCCATTTGGAAGAGGTCAGCTAGGGTGGGTGCCTAGTTGGTGTGTGGGCTGCATGCTACAGCCATGACTGTGGCCAGAACTTGATGCCCAGGCTGCAGGGCTTTCCCAAGCTTTGTTTTTTCTAGTTTTAAACTTGGTGCCCCAAAGAGCCAAAGAGGTGTGGCTCTCTGGCCCTGCAGGGCATGAGGACATGGAGCTGCTGCGACTGAAGAGATGGGTCTCAGTCCTGTCTCAGCGCTGGAATGCCGTGTAGGTTTTATAGGCTTATCCTGCCTGGAGCCCCCAAATCCCCTGGGGTTGCAGAGCTCTCCACTGGCAGCATAGGAGCACTTTGCCGGCTCCAAGTCCTGTGCCACGAGGTCCTCTCCTTGTCCCTGCAGTGACCTTGAGGTGGGCAGCCCAGCCCTCCTGCGGCAGGGGCTGCCTGGCTGCCCAGCAAAGCGCTGCCTCAGCAGCTACTTGATCCTGCTGCCTGGCTGCCAGGCCGGAGGCAGGGGAGGGCGAGGAGGGGCTGCTGACCTGGCTTTGAGTGGAACCAGTGTGTCCCCAGCCAGGGGATGCGATACCTGGCAGGGGTTCAGCAGAATGTAGCCAAGGTGGCTCCTCCAGGCAGAGAGGGTGTGTGTGGGGGAGTAGCAGGGTGTAGGGGCGTGCATCCTTCAGCAGGGCTTGCAGTCCCTCTGCTTTCAAGCTGTTGGTGTTTCCCACCGTCCCCTTGGCAAACACCCACCCTAGGCTTGGTGCAGCCTGCTGGCCCCCCTGCCCTTTCCAGAAGCCCTGGCATCTCCTTTGGGAGAGGCAGGGCTGCACCAACAGCTGGGTGCCCCCCTCCCCACCCCCAGGAACCCTGTAATGGATGCTGCTCTGCTGAGGGGCACCGATCTCGCCATCTGGGCTGGGGTAAGGTCAGGCCAGAGTCACTGCCGCGTCTGGCTTTTCCTTGGATGGCAGCTCCCATGCCCAGCATTTGTCCAGACTGTTGCGTGCAGACAGAGCCTCCCTTTGTCCCCCCCAAAAAGCCACGCGAGCCTGTGGCTGCCCTGCAGCCTCTCCCCAGCCCTGCCACCAACAGTTGCTGCAGCGAGGGCAGCGTGCTGGGCAGCACCTGCTGCCACCGCAGCTGCGGGGAGACCCCCAACTTCGGGGGAGTGCAAGGATCTTGCGGGCAATGTCAGATTTGCAAAACTGTGGGACAGGGGCTGTGGGCTGGGATGGGGAGGCAGCGGAGGGATGGAGATCACAACCCCTGGGATGCTGAGCAGGGTGCAGCAGCGGAACCCATGGCAGCCCAGTCTCAGCTTGTCCTGCAGCATTACCAGGCAGGCGGTTATCTTTGGCTGATCCCGAGTTATGTGGAGAGGCCAGGCTTGGAAAGCCCTTGGTCCCGCGTGCTCGCTGTCCTCTGTGCCAGCAGTCATGGGACTGGGGCACTCAGGGAATTCCAGCCATGCCCAGGTGAACAATGCAGGGATGGGTTCCAACACTGCTGGAGCTGGCACTGAGCCACTTCCTCTGTACTCCTGAGCTGGCACGACAGAGATCTGGCCTTGCACCCTATAGTCTGAGAATGCTGTGGATGGGGAAGTGACATGGGGATGTGAGCCATGAGCATGCTGCAGCACGGATGTCAGGGGCTGTTTTTGAAAGGGAAATGAGGCTTGCTTCCTAGTGCTTGGGTTTTTCCTGGAAACCACCTGTCCTCAACTGGCAATCTTTTTATTGGGCAGTTATTGTTTTCCCAGGTTGTCTTTTCTATGTTTTGGGCAGATAGGAAGCTGTGTGTATGATTGCAGTGGGAGTGCTCAGTCGTGTGCTGGAAAGGTACGTTTGGCACTGCACCCGTGTCAGCTCCTGACCTGTGTCTGCAAAGGACTTAATTTTGGGTGTGCTTGAAGTGTCGTATGGAGAGAAGGAAGAAGGATGGCACTGGAGGGGGTTTGCTGATGGTGCAGCCCCCTCCCAGTATCTGCACCGTGCTGGGCTGGCGGCTGGGAGCCGGAGCAGTGGGACATTCTGGGAGGCACAGCACAGACCCGGCTGCCCTCCTTCGCTGCCATCTGCTCCTCGTTATGCAAACACAGCACTGCCTTGGGGCTCTGCTGAGCTCAGTGTAGCCCTTGTGGGTTGACCCAGTTTTAGGTGCTGTCTGGTTATTTTTGGGGGGAAGAGCTGAGTTCCTCTCTCAAAGCAGCTGGTGGCTCCCTGCCCACAGCTGTCCCTGGCTGCTGCGGAGCAGGGAGGCTGTGAGTTGTCCCTCCTGCCACAGCCCTGCTGGAGATACCCAGCACCTCCGGGGATCCAGGCACTGGAGATCCTTAAGGCAGGCGTGGTTGTAGGACAGTGCAGCCAGTGCATCCCAGCCGGGATAGCATCGGGTTACACATCCCTCCCAGCCAGCTGAGCTCTCATTTTTTGAGGATTATCTGTCTCCCCAGTCACCACCACAATCCCTGTAGCTCCCTGTTCTGTCCTGGAACGGGCTGGCCTTGGGCATGAACGCATCGTGTCTCTGTTGGGAATCTGCTCCCCCCCCCGGGGCTTGCGCTTGCCACGGCTTGTTTATTCTCTCCCACAGAAAGCACAGCTGAACCGGGCCTATGTCTGGCTGCTTTGGTTTCCCTTCTTTGATAATAATAAACTCTTCACACTAAGTGGGTTATCCCCATTCCTAACATCAGGACATGGTGCTCCTCTCCTGGCCTGGGGAGGGTTGAGGGGCTGCCCTCCAGCTCCCTGTCCTGCTGTGGGCAGGGAGATGAGGGTGCTTTGGGGCAGCCTATGGAGGCACCCCCTTTGAGTTCTCTAAAAGCTTTGGATTAAGGATGCTTCAGTGTGTTCACAACCCTTGGTGTGTCTGGACAGAAAATAGGTGCTGTGGGGAGGGGGGACTTGCTGACCGGGGCCTTTTTGGGTTTTCCCTGTTGCCTGCTGGCTTCCTTCTATCACAAAAGCCCCTATGTGTTGGCCTCCTGGGTATGATGCATGACCTGATCGTGGTCCACGTGAGCTGGGAAAAGAAGCTGTCAGGCTCCCTGCCCACCCTGCCAATCCCTGTCCCCACGGATCCTTTCGCATCACCCTCTTTTAGTGCTTGGGGTAAGCAGCTCTGGATGAAAAGGGGCCCTTTGTGTCCCGGCCCGTGAAATCCGGCTCCCAGAGTGCGCGGGAAGGCTCGGCCCGCCTCGTGACCCTGTTGCTGGCTACCCTACTCACTGCCTCTGCCTTGGCTGGCTTTTCTTTTGGGGTGCGTGGGGGAGACACAGGACAGATTTGGGGCATGAACCCTGCCCTGGCCCTGGCGGTGTCAGCCGGTGACCCTTGAGGACTCCCCAGGCATCGACCCCTGCGCAGCCCCTGGAAATCCTCTCCTGCCTGTGTTGCTGCCTCTTCCCAGCTGGCTGCCAGGCACAAGGGCCTTTTGTTCCTCCTGCCTCTTCCCTCTGCCCTCTCCTGCTCCGTCCCCATCCCATCCTCCGGAGACCCCTTGCCCCCTCCCCACATGCTCACAGCCCCCGTGGGCGCCTGCGCCCAGCCTCGTGAGGGAGATGCGCTCCTCGGAGCATGCGCCCACGCCTCTCCCCAATCAATGGCAATAATTTTATTGGCATGACAAGGTAGCCGACGGTTGCCAAAGTGAATCCATCAAATACCTCTTGGCGGCTCCCCGCCCCCTCGAGAGCTCTCGCTGGAGTCGTTAAGCTGTTTTAATCAAGGTGGAGGCTGGAGAGCAGGCGTGTTAAGTGGATGGGGTGGTGGGGAGGGGGCGGCGGAGCCTTCCCGTCCCCTTGCTCGTGGCAGGGAGCGCCCGGCATCGCCCCATTCCTGCTCAGCAGGAAGGGGCCCCGCTCTCGCCGGCGTTGGGCTTTGTTGCGCCGCCCGGCTCCGAACAGGATGTCTCATTGTTGGAGGAAACAATTAGAAATTCATCGTGAACCGCTGGCCTCTGGGATCTGCCGGGACGGCGAGGCCGTGGCTCCAGGCAGCTGCCAGCTTCGTCCTGGGGTGACTCCTGGAGGGGAATGCCACTGGGGTTCCTGCTCCTGCCTCTCTCAGGGTGGATGGGGATGAACATTTCCAGGCTCCTGGCACTCCAAGGGATGCTCCAGCATGCTCACACAGCCTTGGGGAAGGAGAGGAGGTGTCAGGGGACTCACTGCCCTCAAAGCCCGCTCCCTCCGCCCTCCGTGCCCCCAGGCTTTCTGACTCACAAGGCACAGCCCTCTTTTTTCTTTCCCCCCATCTGCTCCGCTCTCCGCACAAAGCCGGCAGGTGAGGAGGCCTGGGAGCCTGGCGCCCGGCCAGCCGGGAGGCAGCGGCAGCCAGCGCCGCTCCAACCTTCGCTGCCGAAAGCGCTGACGGTGCAGGTCTCGCCTCTGCCTGGCGCCGGGCGCCCGCGGGCAGGCGAGAGCCTCCGGCATCCATCGGCGCGGAGCCGCCGCCGCACGGCAGCGGGGCTGCTGCCTCTGCCCGAGTCCGGCAAGGGACTAACGGGGAGCAGCGCGCTGTGAAAGCCGGAGGAGGCTCAGGGATGGAGGTGGATCCCAAAGACCCGTGTCTTCATGAGGGCTAGCAGGTGCAAACCTGGCTTCTGTAATCGCCCTGGAAAGGGGTTTGAGGGCTAAAGGCCGTTCGGCAGCCCCTCGGGACAGGTCGGTGCTGCCCTGCTGGGTGTGCTCAGGAGCTGGCGGGTCCGTGCCAGCCAAACACGGCAGCATCACCTTCACGGCTGGTCCCTGCAGACCATCCTGTGCCCTGGCAGGGGCTGCCACTCTGGAAATATTGTGAAAATTGGGCTGGGAAAGGAGAAAGCAAGAGCCTGTGGTGGTTTGTGAGTACGCCTCGCTGGCCCCTGTTGTTGCAGGGCTGTGTAAGGCGTTGGTGGCCATAGCTTTGCAGCGCAGGGAGAACAAGGCAGATGCGTGATCTTTGGGGTCGTTGACGGGGATGCTGAGCCCCCATAAATGTCTGGGTCACAGTCATTGGGGACTGGCGTTAGGAAAAGGGGCGTGTGGGCTGGCTGGGGGTGTGCAGTGCCAGCAGTGAGCAGTGGGTTTTCCCTCCTAGCTGGTGGGGTTGGTTTGGTTGCTGAAGCGTGAAGCTGCTGAGCATTTTCTTCTGCATCTCTCCGCTGCTGAATGCAGGGCTCTGGCCCTTGTCTGTGACCTCTGTTCTGCCGGGATGAGCTAGAGCATGACTATTGCTTTGGACTGTGCCTCCTGCTGGGGACCTCTGTGGTGGTCCCAGGGGGAGAGGGCAGGGGGGAAAAGCCACCCCATTAAGATGGAAATGAGCTGGGAGGGCCCAGCTCTGTTGGATCCCTCCTGTTGGAGCCATTGTGCCTATTCACTGGCTAACTTTCACAAACACTGACTAATTTTGGCTTTTCAGGTGGGAGAATGGCCCCTACCTCCCACCAAAGGCAGCGAGAGAAGGGAGGATGGCTTGGCTCATCAGGAAGGCAGCGGTTTGGGAGGCAGGGACTGTCAGTATGCCTGGTGTGAAGGGGCAGTGCTGGTGTCCTGCTTTGCCTTTGTGCAGCCCTATTAACCCAGATTTAATGGTGCCTGAGGAATTTGCCCTCAGCCCCTGGCCTGCTGGAGGAGGGAGGATGTGTGCTTAGCAGGAGCTCAGCCAGCTCCACTTTTGTCTGGGTCTCTGCATGTCCTAGCCCTGCCTCAGGTAGAGACATGACCGTGGGGAAGGTCAGACATCCCCATGGGCTGACCTCCCTGCTTTTCCCTTCTGGCCTGGGAGGAAAATCCATCATCAAGAGCAAGGTGGAGGTGTGGTATGGCACTTGGGAATGCAGGATGTGGACTCCAGCTGCCCCTTAGTGGCTGCTGGATCCTGTAATCCATCTCTGAGACTTTGATACATGGCGGGGGTCATTTGTCACCAGGTCCAGGCGGGGATAGTGTCAGTCCCAGGCTGCTTGGAAGAGCTGCTGTTTGGCCTCTTGTTGTCCCCCGCCCTCGTTAATTATGGGCTTTTCTGAAGTGGAGCAGGAGAAAGGATGCTAACGGCAGGCTGGTACTGGTGAGGAAGGCAGCAGAAAGGTGTCCCATGGGGTCAGCATTTTGGGATGAAATAGGAATCGATGAGCTGGGGTGGGTGCTGGGTGGTGGTGAGGGTGCAGACCCCTGGGACCATGTGGTGCTTTCCCTGGATGACCTGTGCTACCAGAGCTGATCCTGGCACCTCCCTGCTCTTTGTGTACCCACGGACCAGCTGCCAGCACGAAACCTCCCTGTGGTAGTGAGAGCAATTGTCTACATGGGAAGCAAGTGGGAAAGTTTTATTTAATGGATGCTTAGTTCTTTTAATGCCATTTAGCAGCTGGAGAGAAGGAAGAGAGCCAGTGCCGTGTGACAAGCCGGCTCTCTGCAGACGGAGAATGGGCTGAAATAGTGGGGAGTATCCCTACAGTCTGGCAGAGAAAGGCAGGATAATGTGATAGTGCTTTAATTTGTCCACGCTTTGTGCTCTTGAGGGCAGCATAGGTTGGTAGCTTTGTGCTGGGACAGATCTGGCATGGCCAGGGTGCTCAGCCCTGGGATGCAAGGAGGGGTTCTGCTGGTAGAGCAGGTGCTGGGGGAAGCATCTCCCTCCCACCATGGGCAAAGGAAGCAACACCGGGCTGAAAAAAGCCAGCGTGGTTTTTATTAGCTACAACCCTAATGATGTATTTTGGATTGCTCTCCTGCGTGGATAAAAATTACCAGTCCTTGAACAAAGGGGAAATAAAAAAGTCTCTCTGACCTTGAAGCTGTTCGTTCACTTGTCTTCATTTCATTCCCCTTGGCTCAGGATGCAGGTCAGTTTTGGGTGCTATTTATAGTCCGCTTCGTTTGGTGGTTTTCTTTACAAAGCGAAAGGTTGTCACCTTTGTTTCTGATACTGCAGAGAGGAGCTGCTCTAGGGAAAAGGAAGAATAAATGAGAAATTTCTCAGAGTATTCCTGTATGCGGCAAAGCTTTGTAATCTGGAAAGATCAAAAAGCCATGGACTGGCAACCTGAGCTTGTCGTGTGGAGGTAGCCAGGGTCCGTGGTGCCTTGAGGAGTGGGGTGATGCTTTATGGTGCTGGCCAGTGGCTGCTAGGGCTGATCAGAGCCTTTATTTGCTCCAAAACAGAGATGGTTTTCCTTTCCAGGCAGCTTGGCTCACGTCTCCACATCTGGCATGGTTGGCTTTTGTCGAAACGTGTTGTCTTGATTCTTCCCTTCTCCCGCCCCTGTGAAGGAAGCTGTGGCTGTGTTGTCCATCTTCACTGAAGCTGCATGTCCACAGGAGCCCCACTGCTAAAGCGGAATCCCCTGCCTGTGCCTGCATCTCCTCCTCCAACCCCGTCTCTGACAGACTCGTTGAAACAACAAATGTTGCCATAATTTAATTTTCAGGCAAACAATAGTCCGGGGACAATGTGAAATTCATGAAACTGGCTTAATGCGATGACATTTAATGAAGCAATTTGTGCGCTAGCGTGGCTGTGCGTGTGTAGTGGGGATGCCGCTCCACCCTGCTGGGCAGTCTCTCTTTGGGAACAGACTGGGAAAGGTTGGTCCTCCAGGGTAAAAGGGGGAGGCTGTCCCGCTGCCCCCCAGGCTGTGTGTGCTCTTGTGGTGCAGCTTTCCCATGCAGCTCCCTGATGCTGTTGCAGTGTGGGCTGAGAGATGGTGGGTCCAAGCTCCGTGGTTTGGCCCAAAGGGAAGGGTTGATGAGAATATTTTGGAGCAGGAGGGGACCTGTTCTCTGCAGCTTCTGCTTTCCTTGGACTTTTCCTCCCTTTGTTTGGAGCCCTGGAAAGGTTCTTTGCCTCCCCAGCCTCCTTAGTGGGCCAGATCGAGGCCTCAAGCCCTGCAGCACCCCATCGCCTGTGCATGCAGTGCCAGCTCTTCCCTCCACGGCCACCCCGGGTTGCAATATCCCATGGGCTGTTAAGAGGCTGTTCCCTTTGGAGCAAGAGTTAGGAATGATGCTGTACTGGGAGAGCACAGGCTTGGCTTTGGGGGGTTTACAGTTCATAAGGCAGGTGAGAAGAGGCAGTTTGGAGGGTGGAGAGTCTGGCTGCTTGCTCCAGGGGTGGGTTGGATTTGTGCCATTCTACCAGCATCCCTTGGGCATCCTGGCACCATCAGTGCGTGGGCTTCTGCTGTGTCCCAGGAGAGGGTTCCCTGCTGTTTCTTTCTCCCCTTGATTGACAGAGCCCTGTAGATCTTAATTATGTGCTGGGATCTGCAGAGCAAACCTGGTGCTGCTGTAGCTGGAGGCTTAATGCTGGTAATGCTGCTCCCATGGGCTGGCAGTTCCCGAGATAGGGGGTTTCCTTGCCTTTCTAGGGACAACTTGTATGGATATGATGGACCAACCTGCTGGATATGATGGATCTCTGGAGCTGTGTGAGTGGGAGCTGGAGTAGTGACAGGTGAAGGGACGATATGAAATGTACATGAGATTTTGGTGTGGCTGTTCTTCAGTAGAGGTCAGGGAGGAGGGAGCTGGAGACACATGGGTATCACTTCCTTGGAGAGCCCCATGTCACGTTTCCCACCTCGAAGGACACAGTATCCATATGTCTCCAGCAGGGCTTTTCACACCTGCAGTCCTCCCTGTCCCTCTTGCATCCTTCCAACCCTCCCAGCAGCAACCCCTATCAAAACCTGAGCTCCACCAAACTCATGTCACTGCTGATGCTCTTCCCAGCCAGGACTTAAAACTAGAATTTTACAGAAAGACAGCCAAATCCTTCTGAGGATGGATTTTGGGCTCAGCAGAGGTGCTTGTGGGCAAGCTTGAGGTCTGTAGAGCAGTTTGCAGTCCTGCTGGTCTTGGAGGCTGAGTCAGCGCCTGGCTGTTCTCTGGTTCCCCTGACTTTTTGCTTTCCGTTAACAGTGGTCAGAAATTAATTGGTAGTTGTTGAGCAGAATGCAAGTGAAAAAATTAATGGAGGAAAATATGATGCAGTTTGATGTGTGCACGCATGTGTGTCTCTCTCTTTCTACATATGTATTTATTTTTCTTTGAAGGTTTCCAAAAATAGGTGCGTGTCTTGGCCAGGGTGACTGCATCTGTAATTAGCTAAGGAAAGTGGGTGTCTTGGCGACAGCCACACAGAAATGCTCAGCATCCCTGGTGAGGATGTCGGGATGTGGGACCTTGGAGGCATCTTGTACTGGCAGCTTTCTTGGCAGAGGGAGGGGAGCAGCCTCTGCCCCCCTGGGTGGGAACACTGGGTCAGGTGGGGCTTACTGCCCCCACCCCTGGGAGAGGGTGATGCTTGTGATGGTTCATTTGAGAACTAAGCAAATCTTCTTTAAGAAGACCCAAACCCCTGAAAACTGCACCTTGCATGCACTGCCCGTGCCAGCTGATCCCCACCCTGTGCGAGGGATGGAACTTCCCAAACTGAATTGTCCCTTTATTTCTCCAGGGTTACTCTGTGTTGCTCTCCCTCTCTTTCTGGTATGTTTATGAGCCTCAAGGGATCTTGTTTTTACACTCAACATTTAAAATTAAAGATGTGTTTCTAGTAGGTGAGATAAACACTCCCGTCTCAGCTGGGGGTTTCCTTCCTGTCTCTCCTTCCCTCCTCGAATCTGCCGGTGGGAAAGTGTGAGCCTGTGGCTGGAGCACATAACCTGGGAATGAGATTCCTGGGTTCTCCCAGGGGGATGAGTCAGCTTCAATGCAGGATGTGTGAGCTTTGGCTTCTTCCTCCAGTGGCTTCTTATTTTAAAAGAGGGCAAAAAATTGCTGCCTTCAGCGTGGAGGTGGAGGAGCAGGGAATGGGAAGGGGTAAGTGTGCTTGCTCGAGCTTCAAAGTGTGGCTCACCTTGGTGACCAAGGGCACACTGTGTGATGCTGTGGTGCTGCTGCCCATCTGCAGGTGTGCTCCTTAAATTTTGGTAACTTGATTGTATAGCAGCATCAGCATTTCTGGCTGGAGGCTGTGGCAGGGCTGGCACAGCCTGGGTTGGCACCCACCACCTGTGGTCCCTGCTGGATGTGCTGCTTGGTGTGCCTTGAGCAGGTCCCCCTGCTCTTTAGCCACTTATCCCAGAGATGGAGTGCATCTGAGTCCCACCCTTCATGGAGTCCAGCACCACGACTTGCCTTCCCCTCTGCAGCCTCATCCTTCCAGACCGCCTGCAGTTGAGGTTGTCCTTCTGCCCACTGCCTGCTCAGCTGGGATACTGAAATGAGACTGGGCTTTATTTTGGAAATGGAAGCCATAAAGAGCATGCAAACAGCTCTGGTACTCCCCAAGACCCTATCTGCCTGGGTGGCTGTTGATGCCTCCCTCCTGGGATGGAGGCATCTCCACTCACCTCTGCTCAGCTTCGGTTCCCCCTTTCACGTACTGTCACACTTGTGTGAGCATCCTCACCGCTGTGCTATAAAAGCCTTGGCTAGAAACCCAGCCCAAATCTCCAAATACATGACTTTTTTGGCTGAGACTTGGCCCACTGTGCACTTTTGAGTTGGAGCCAGAGGTGATACCTCATACCTGAGGACTTGAGGTATTTTTGCAGCATCTACTGAGCTCCAAGTCTTGCCCTCAGTGTCCCTGCCATGGGTGGCAGCTCTCACTGGTCAAGGCTGTTGAGTCAAAACTGTTGTTTTTGACCCCTCTAACCTCCCTAATTCTGTTTATGCTTGAGAGCAGGGAGAAACAGAGAGAGAAAATGTTTTTTAAATAGCTTGCGAGTTTCTGGTGTTGTTTTTCATCAGGAAAATGATAGTTGTATAGAAGCAATTAATTGGAGGAAAAGTTTCTGGTAATAAATGTCAAGAATGCTTCTAGAATGGTTTGGATAAAATACACTTTTTTTTTAAAGCCTCCTAGCAAAAACAAAAGCCTTACCCTATTTTGAACGTTGCCAAAGAGAAACAACTACAAAACTTCAATTTTCTCTCTCTCTCTCTCAATTTTTTTTTTTTTTTTTTTTTGGTGTGTGAGTGTGTAACGTTTAAGTGCTTTTTTCTCTGCTCAGCCTGTGCTCCTTAAACAAAAGCATGTGTTTTCCTGGCGTGGCTCCCTCGAGGCAGCTCTGTTGGAGTGGAGGGCAGGGGCTGCGGAGGTGATGGCTGCACAAGTCCAGGCAAGTCCTGGTTTTTGGCAGGAGCTGGAGTTCTCCCTTTTTCAGGGCGGGGGGAAGGGAGGTGATGGAGGATTGTGGTCAGTTCCCTTCTTCTGCCTACATTGCCCAGTTCTCCTCTGTGCCAACCGAGGGTGGTGCTGCCTGCAGCCAAGAGGAGGAGCAAGCCAGAGACATGTGTGGAGTACTTTGATATCCTGGGGCAGAAGGTGATAAAGGAAAGAATTAAAGCTTCAGAGTGATGTTAGAGCCTTGGCTGCCTCTCCCGGAGCAGCCATCGCCTGCGGCTTGTGGGCTGTCAGTAACCCTGCTGTGCCTCTTGCTCCCTAGAGCTTGGGGAGGTTGGCATGGAAAAACGGACATTTTATGGGGGAGGTGATTTCCTAGTGGGGATGTCTGTGTCTGTGCGTGGTCTGAAACATCCCCGGGGTGCTGTGGCTGTGTGAACCTGCCAGGGCGCTCTGCTCACCCCGGAGCAGGCGAGCCCTGCTGCGCGCTGCCTTCCAGCCCAGCCGTACCTTTGGCCCCAGCTGTGGGGCTCAGCGCTGGTGTGTTTTCCATAAAGGCTCTTAATCACATACAGGATGTTTCTGTTTGTTCAAGCAATGAAATCACACAAACAACCCACCCCCAGTTTGGCTTTTGCAGAGCATCAGCTGCTCGACCCAAGTCCTCGGCAGAGCCGGAGCAATCCTCCCCTCTCCTCCTCCAGCTCTCGACCCAGCAGTGCGGCGAGAGCGCGCCTTTCATGTTGTGGACATGCCCTGGAAAGCCGCCCGGCACTGGGGACGGGATTACATTAGGGTTGGGAGCTGGGGCTGACTCATCGCCGGGGCGCTTGGCCGAGGCAGCGGCCGCATCTCGCGGGAGCTGGCAGAAAGGCCGGGAGACCTCGAGCCGGGACCAGCCCTGCATTCTTGGGGGCTCGGTTGCAGACAGGCTCCTCATGAGCCACGGTGCCCCCCCAGACCCTCTCCTAAGAGGGGCATGGTTGTTTTTTGGGTGGGTGGGAGGTGTGTTGCAGGCGTCTTCTCGTTCCTGGGCTCTGGGGCTGGGTATTTTTGCATTACCCTGAGTACTCAGTCCTGGGTGGAGACATTACAAACCTGCCACTGCATCGTCATCTTTCGCTTTGGGCTTAGTCCTTCGGGGTATTAAGCAGAAGGAGAACAGGAATGCGTCAGGGTGGATTGAAATAAAAAAAACCCACCCTGACTTTTCTCACTCCTGTTGCGTGCATTGGTCCCATGGCTGCCGTTTCCATGGTAAAGCAGCGGGCCCGTAACCCAGCCCGCCCCGTGCTCCTCGGCGTTTGGAGGAGCAAAAATCCTCGGAGATGACAAGAATAATTTAACGAGCCATTAACGAGAGTGGGGGAAAACACCAGAGGAGCTGGAGCAGGGTCGGGGTGGGGGCGAGGGGAGGCAGGGCTGGCTTTTGGCAGGGAGAAGGTCACGCTGGCAGCCTGCTTGCCTTGCCTTCGATGTGTTATGAAGTTTTGGAGGTTGCTTGAAAAGTGTCTGGGGAGCGGTGGCGAGCCAAGCGGGCCGCGGGCCAGCTCGCAGCTAAACATGTTGTTGTGTAAAATTGCAGTCAATTAATTTAAGACCTGCCAATTTAAACTGCAAAGCGCTAGGAGGTTCTGTCAAGTTTTCAATGGGATAAAAAGGGGGAAGGGGGGATTAGTTTTCAGCACTTGGAAGGGCAAATAGTGATCCTCTGCCCAAGCCTGAAAAGCACCTCCTCCTCTCTCTGCTTCTTTTGCTTGTGGTAAACTCAGCCTCCGCTGATGTTAAAAGTTCTTCTGGTGTGTGCTGTCGGGGCTGAGATGGCTGAAGGGTGTCAGACAGAGCCTGGTGACCTGCTGATGACCATTTCAGGGCTTGGGGAAGCACTGGCTTGAGGGGGATGACCCACTCTCCTTTAACTTTGCAGTATTCCTCCTCCATAGTCTTGTTGGGAGTATCCCCTCTCTGGCATTCACAAAGTTGTCTTTCCCAAATTTACTGATTCCTGCAAGCCTGCAGATCCTTGGCAGGCTGGGCAGCGCACTGGCTGTCTGAAGTAGAAGAGGAGCTGGAAAAAGCTCAGGGCAGGCCCAAGAGGTGCCCTACACCCCCTGCATGCAGCCGTGGAGGTCAGTCCTCACTCATGATGAGGTGCATAGGCTGGTACTCACCGTGCGGGAAGACAACCTGCCCCAGAGAGCTGATGGCCAGGTGGGCACAGCGTCTGAACCTCAAAAAGGCTTATTGCCCCCATTTCATGGTGGCAGTGGGGCAGTGCTGCTCTGCACAGAGCCCCTCTTTCTGGCTGTGCCCTCCTTCCAACTACTCCCTGTGCCTGCTATCCTCTTGTGCTGCAGGAGCACAGCACCCCCAGTAAGGGGACCCAGGCTGAAAATTTGGCTGAGATTTTGCTCTCTTTACGGCATCTTTCGTTTGAAAAGTGTTTCCTGTATTCTGGGGAGTGTGTGTTTGTATGTGCATCTGTAAGCTGGCTTTTTCCCCCCTTCCTTGTTATTTTTTTCTTGTTTTACAGCTTAATGAAACTTCTGAGAAAGTGCAGCTCTGCTGTGAGTAAGAGTCATGAGACTGGTGGGGTGAGATGGCTTTGGCTGTTCCCCTTGGGCTGCTGAGGGTTGAGCTCCTTCTTGGGGCTGCTTGAGCAGGAGACTTGGGCCTCAGCTCTTCCCTGTCCTTCTCCTCTCGCTTGCTTTTCCATCCACAATAACACTGTAGCTTAGATTTACACACATATATTCACACATCTTTCCTTTCCGTGGTCTCATCCCTGGGCTTTTGCTGTTACCTCTGCCATCGTGGCTCTTTGTCCCCAGGACATCTCCTCCAACCACTGTTGCTTTCTACTTTTTGTACTTTTTCTACTTTTTTATATTTCATCAAAGGGTGTAAATCCACTTCTTCCAGACTCCTGGGGCTCAGAACCAGCTGTGTACCATGTCCAGGGGTTTGTGCTTTTCTGGGCAAGGGCTTTGCTCTTTTCTGTGCGAGGCTTTGCTCAGTGCCTGTGTGTGCGGTGGAGCTGCTGCACGTCCCTGCAGGGCTGCAGGCTGGCTGCTCCTTGTTGCTGCAGGAGAGGGGGTTTGGAGGCAGGTCCCTCTAGAGCCAGGCTCTGCTGCTTAGGCGCTGCTGTCTGCGGACTTCCCCAGAATATATTAAGCGTAATTTCCTCCTGCTTTGCCGGAAGCTTGTTAATATTTCACTGGGGCACGGGGGCAGACTGCAAAGCCCACGCTTCAAAGGAGGGCAGCTTTCAGCAGCTCTGGGGTTAGCTTTTGGTTTTCCCAGCTCTTGCTATAACTCGTTCTGTGGTTTTGAAAATAGGTAAAAAAAAAAAAAAAAGGCAACCACCCAGCAGAGGAGAAAGCCCAGGCAAAGCCCACCAGGCCTGCATGTCCCTGCCTTGCTGAGCCAGGCTGTGGCTCTACTGTCCGCTCAGCTCCACTCCTCCTGCGCTGACATTTTGGGGAAAAAATTGTAAATTCATGTCTGGATGCATTGTGAGCCCACTTGGGTTGGAAATGGCTGGGAGGAACCCAGGAACACAGCCTGGCTGTGCCCTACTGCTGCCAGCAGGGCTTGCGGGTGGGCTGAGGTGGGTTCCTCTTCCCAGAGAGGAGAATTTTGGGAATGACTTTTAGGGAATTACTTTTGCCTGATCCTGGACTCCACAAATCGGAGCAGGATTAGCCCTCCAGGAGCGATAACAGAAGAGTTACTGCATTGCATGGGCGTCTTTATGTGTTTTTTAAACTGTGCCTCCTAATTATAAATAATGGCTGTGATATGAGATATGATTATGATGGATGGTGATTCTGTATTCCGTGTGCATTAGCGGCTTTAACCTTGCCGGGGTAATTATGTCTCATTTCAAATTCTGATACTATTTATTTGAGGTAGGGGACTGGGAATTTAATTTCTACTGCTTTGTCTTTTAGTATTATTATTATTTGAAAAGGATACCTTTGCAAAATTGTTTTTTAATCATTCCCTCCAGTTGGCAGCACCAGTTTATTAATATTTTCAGTGCCCATGTGGAGCTGTTTTGGAAATGTTTGTAAAGGTAGATGTTTTGGGGGAATGTGAAGCTGAGGGCTGATGTATGGGAAAGGAGCTATTCTTTCAAGACACCAGTGTGCACCCTGCAGCTTCAGTCCTCCCAGAGCAGCTGCCTTTGGCACTGGCTGGGGCTGCTGACCCATGTGTCTCTGCCAGCCTGGGCTCCCTCCTCACACGAGGTCCCTGGAGGTCCAGGAAGGGCTGAGCCATCATCCTGCCCACCCCCTCACCATCTTCGTTGGCACGTTTAATTAAAAACCGCATCAACCCGGAGATTGTTCACGTGGTCCTTAATCAGTTTGAAGTCTCTGTGAGAATAAAGTAATTATACTACTCGTTTGGTTACAGTAATTAAAACTTTAATTAACATCATTTCCCACCCCTTGGCCTCCCTTTACAGATATTCAGGCGTGTGATGGGTGTCTGCCAGGGTTGCATCTTGGGATAACGCTGTTTGTCTGGGGCCTGTCTGCCTGTCCCCATCTCCGTTCCCTCCAGCACCAGGCTGGTAAGGTCCAGCTGTTCCTGACCCTGGCCCAGCTCTCTCCGGGCTGCCAAGTGTCAACTGCATTCCCATGTAGGAATGCTCCATGGCCGAGGTGCTGGCAAGTCCTGATGGGTAGCAGCTCCACTTGACATCCCCTGGATGCACTGGGAATGGTGGGGAGGGTGGTAGGTGTTCTTAAATATCTTCTGAGAACTTGGTCTTGAACACGGCATATGGTGTGGTCTTGTCTGGTCTTAGCAAGAGCCGGGCTTTCAGAGAGCAGCCCTGCACTCCCAGGAGGAATGTGTTGAGGACACAGCCAGGCTCTTCATTTCCCTTGCATGGACCTGCACGAGCTGAGGTCACAATGATTTCTGGCCGAGTGAAAATCGGTATAGAAATCATACCTGTAAAGCTCAGACTGGGCTCCAGCCCCTCTTACCCCCCTGGGCGAGCCCTGTGGTCAGTGATGGGCTCTGTGTTGACCAGCAGAACCCTGTGCTCCCTGAGAGCCTGCAGAAGGGATTGCTGCCTGCAGAAGCAGGGCAGGGAGTTCTGCGTCAGTGCCAAAGGAAATCTATGCTGTGTAAAATCTGAGCTGTTAAATATCTTGAGCAGCATCCTTGGGGAAAGCCATCTCTATATTTAAATCTTCTCAATCTCTCCTTCAAAATTGCTCCAGTGCACAGTCTGAAGGGCCTAATTTCCATCCTGGTTTTGAACAGGGAGCCCACTGCAGACAAGTGGTTTTCTTCGCTCTGAGTTCTGCATGGTGGGGAGCCATGGCCCCATAGCTTTCCCCTGGCTTTTTGGAGATGTATAGAAGGGTCTGGTGTAGCCAGGGATGTGGCTCTCTGGGTTGGAAATCATGTAGGAGGGCCAGAAGTTCAGAGTATGGGAATGAAATTTTAAAATGTGAACAAAAATGAAAATCACGGAATTTAGTATCAAGAACTCAAGCCGGAGTGAGTGAGAGGGTCTAAGTCTATTGCAAGTAAAATGTTTGCAGGCACTCTGGTGTGCTCTGTGTGAAGCCAGGCTTAGCTGGCTGTTATCACCAGGATCACTGGCCATGGAATGTTAGAGGATTTCTTCTCTAATCTTGAAGGTGTTTGTGTTTGGAGCAGGGACTGTTTTTTGAGGAAAGGCAGGACCTGGAGTTTTGATCATGGCATGTTGGCAGTGGAGCTGCTGATCAGAAAAAGTTAAAAAAAGAAAAAGCGGCTGCAACTTTCTGTCTTCTCCTGATGACATGGAGTGCATTCCCATGAAGTCCATCACGTAATGTATGATTTTGTCATTGAATATGTAAGAGATTCTGCATGCCCAGTCCTGCTGCCTGTGCTGGCTCTTAATATTTAATGCCACTGTGCCCTGTGATATTTAGACTCTGATTGTTTATTGCTTATCAGCTTCTCCTGGGCAGTCTGGTGTGATTTGTCCATGGAGATAAAACACCAGGACAGCCCAGAGCTGCAGCAAAAAGAGGACTGATGGGTAGGAAGGGATCAAAGCTGGTGTTAAATGGGTGAAGCTGAACCCCCATGCCATCAGTGTTGTCCTTCTCCCTGTGTGGAGGTGAATGGGCAGTGGATTTTGTTCCTGTTATAACACCTCGCTGCAGGAAATGGCTTTTGGCTCTCATGGACACAGTGGCTGCTGCACGTACGTGGTTGGAGCTGAATGAGTGGGGGGTGAGATGGGGGTGCAGACGGTGCTGGAGTCTGATGGATGGGCAAATCCAGACATGAGCCATTGTGCCCTGCACAGTCAGCCCCACTGAAACAGGGGCTTGACTGGTGTTGAATGTGTGTGGAGCTGTGGGGGTGGGCATTGGGGTGGGAGAGGACCTGACCAGGGGGAGTACCCTGAAACAGATCCTACCTTGGGGTATGTCCCTCCACAGCCTCCGCTCTATGGGCTTTTCCTGCCACTGGCCCTTCTGTTTGCAAGGCCAGCAGCCCCTGCCTAGTCCTCAGGCAGCTCCTCTCTCGCTGCTGTGTTGTTTAGGGACCAGGAAGGAAACAGCTATTTTCCTGGAGCTGAGAGGGGAGGAGGGATCCAGCTGATCTCCAGCTGTGCTGCAGCGCAGGGAGCTCATACTTCCTCTCTGACATGTCCCTGGTGAAGGCCTGCTACCCCCTCCCTGCCTTTTTTCCCTGGAAATGGGGCGGTCCCCATTCCTGTTCTCAGGCAGCAAGGCTTTGAGTCCCTGGCCACAGGGAGAGGCTTTATCTGATCATCGCTCAATGTCCCAGGTGGGCAGGAGGGTGAGGGTGGTGGCACAAGCCGTTATCTTGGTCTGGTTGCATATCTGGGCAGAAGCTGGGGAAAGCTCAGCAAAGAAGGTTTATACTGCCCTGTTGAGCTGAGCAGCATCATTAAGAGGTAAATAAGTGGTGCTTTGGATTTGCAGAATAAATAGCAATTTCCAAGCTGTGGAGAGGTTGGGGATGGTGGCTCTGGGTCTGCTCTGCTTGCTGTGGTGGGCTGTGTGTCAGGAGAGACCGGTAGCCAAGGGTTTGGGCTGGTCCCCATGTGATCTCTTTGGAGGAGCCAGTGCCTTGGCAGTGGAAGAGATAGCTTTTGTCTTGAAAACTTTGTTTTGAGTCCTTCAGGTGAGAGCTTTCTCCCCAGGGCCTTTCTGTAAGGTTTAGGTATTAACTTGCCCCAGGCTGGTCATGTGCATTCTGAGTCCTGTGGGAGCTGGGAGGGTGACACATTGCCATGACTTCATTCATCCCTTTCATGCCTGGGGCCTGCTGGGACTCTTGGGATGCCTACAGTAATTAATGAACAGGAGAAAAAATAATCCAGTATTTCTGTGATGTGCTCTGCCCTTCACTGCTGTCACCCAGGGCTTTGTTTTTACATGGAGAAGAACAGTGGGATGCAGAGAGGAGACCCCTGTCGCATTTTGCTTTGTGCACTTCCTGCCCTTACCTTCCACTTTGCAAGGCTAAAAATCCTTCTCCCTCTGTTACTGGGCTTTCCTACCTCCACAGCTCCCTCCTTTCTTCCCAAGGCTTGAGAAAAAGCAGGATTGTCTTACCTGCCTGTGTTCCTCTCCCTTGAAAGGGACGTTTCTGTGGTGGGATGTGGTGCTGGGGTTTCGCTGGGTGTTTACTCTGGAATGGGCACAGGCACTGTGTTGCTGGAGACATAGTTTTGAGATGCTCTGTCGCTCCCTCCCCGGGGAACTGATGCCCTGGCAGCTGCCGTGCTGCCCCCAGGGACAGCCTGGAATCCCTGTCAGTTCTCTTTAGCCTTGGAGGCAGAGCCCCTGCGTGGCACCCAGACCGTGCAGGGTTGGTGGCTGCTCTGTGCAGAGGTTAAGTTGCATCACTGTTGCTTGGCCGAGGGTCAGCAAAGACCAAGCACTGCCACCTTGCCAGGTCATAGCATCACATCGAGGGTCCCTGGGGTCCCCCATCCCCCTTCCCTTGTGCCACTCCACAGCTGCCAGCGCCTCCTGCCTGGTCCCCGGCAGCCCCAGGGCAGCGCCTGCCCATTGATTTGCTTGTTGGGGGCCCCCTCTGACCGCCTCAGCCCTGAGCGATGCTGATTGGGAAATAATTGCAATAATAATAGAGATATTTCGCTCCTGAGTGACTAGATGATATGAACTGGGCTCTGAGCCAAGAGGATTTTGAAGGGCAAAGCTGAGAAATCAATGGCTCAAGACTGACAGAGCGGCCGTGGGGCTGGTGGGGACGGGGATGGGACCTGGGCCTTTATTTGGGATGGAAGTGGGGCAACTGCCTTAACCCATCCCACTCTGTGCGTGGATCCAGTGAGGGGGGGTGCCTGTAATTCCTCCTACCACTTCATTGTATCCATCAGTCCCTCCTGCACCTGGGTTTGACTCTGCCAAAGGTGCTTCTCCTGTGCATTGCCCTGCCACTTGCTCCCTCTTTCCAGCTGATCAGTTTTGGTACTGAAAGATGGAAGAGATTTTTCTGACACTGTCTTAATTCTGTCAAAATTGCTGGAAGAGTGTGCTGGGCTGTACTTCCCATCCTACTGATGGAGCAATGCTGGCAGATCTGATCAGGAGAGATTTTGGGAAGGTTTGCAGATGGTGAGCACGGAGCTGGTCAGTCCTGTGCTGTGCCACGTGGGCTGGTGCCGGTGTAACTGGCTCTGCTGAGCCCACTTAGCATGGTGGAGCACCACTTGTGTGGGTGGCTGAACAAGAGGAAAAGATGGAAATGAGTTTAAATGAAAGAAAAAGGTGGTTGAGAAGTTTTGGGGAAGGTGTTGCCGTGTTTTGGGGGCCTGCTGGGCTAGGTTGCCACCCTGCCTCCTCCTCTCTTCTCTTTCCTATGACACCCCCCCCAGTGCCTTCACCCAGTTCCCACCCCACTTCCTGGAGAGGTGCAGTAATTGTGTCTGTCCTCAGCCACATGGCTGAGCTCAGGATCCTGTCTGGGGATGGCACACTGGCAGTAACACGAGCTTGGAAACCAGCTGGGTGAGCCTGCATCACATCTGCCAGTGGTGGTGAGGTGCTGGATTTGTTGCTGAGCATTTGAGCATTGATTTAGATTGAGTACCTCCTTGTTTTTTGCTTTATTGTACCTGTATGGTTAAAGTCCCAATATTCTCCAACTCAGGGTGATGTTGGGCCCAGAATAAAAGCCTGGCTTGTACTCATCTTTGTCGAGTGCATGGGTTTCACTGAATGGAATTGAGCAGCTTTACCTTGCTCCTGGGCAGGTTAATGATGAGGCAGGGGCATCCCAGCCCTGTGTGAGCAGCCAGTGACACCTTCTCCTGCAGAGGAGGCCGGGAGGACAGGACCCAGCTCTGCCGGGTTGGAGCAGCCCGCAGCTGCCTGCCCGCCTGGCGGGAGGCGTGTGTCTGATCCTGGTGCATTCCTGCACAGGCAGCTGGCGGCACGGCAGGGAGGGTGGCCAGGGAGCAGTGGGAGCCGGGGTGCCGGCTGCCAGCCTGCCCTGCATAGCTGGGATGTTTCTGTGGGGCCCATCCTGTCCTCAGCCCCTGCGAGATGCATCCCCACAGCCCTGCCCGCGGCCCTGCTGCCGGCTGTCCGTACCCTCCTGCCCCATGGCACGGAGCAGCCGTAGGGTGAGCCCTGGTAAAGCATGGCTCAGGCACTCCTGGTGGCAGTTTCCTGGTTATCTGAGCAAAGCCGGAGGCAAATCCTCACCAGCCTGGACACCAAAGTTTGGTAACCTGCATACAGTGGGAGGGAGCAGGAGTCACTGCCTTCTCCTCCCTGCTCTTGCCCCCCGGCATGCCAGTGCCCCCCTCTCCAGCAGCACCCAGCTCCCAGGGCTGTGCCCATGGGACAGATGATGCCATGGCCCTGCAGCTGCTCCTGTCCCTGCCTTTTGCTGCACCTTTCTGGGTGAAGGGGAGTGTGTGTCTCCTTGGAGCAGCTGATCCAGGAATTTAATTTAAACCCTTTCCCTTCCTTTGAAAACTGGAGAGGGGCATGTGCGTGGCAGCTGCTGGTCCTGGGGAAAGGCATGTGGAGGCGCAGCCGGTGTCCCTGTCCCCACACTGTCTTATTGCCTTGGGGTGACCCCAGGCCATGTGCCAGGAGGGGCTGTGCAGGCTGACCCCCCCAAGGTGATCCCTTTCCCCACGAGCCCCCCTGGCTGGACATAATATGTGCCTTTTCCAGCTCTAGGCTTGTCAGCGTGGTGTTGTGTGACACTCTGCAGCAGCTGTCACCTGTGCCTGGGGGTGGCCAGGCTGCACAGGCCCTCTGTTGCCTCTGGGAGGTGGCCCCATGGCCTGCGGGGCCAGGACCCGCTCCTCTGCTGGGTTAAGCTCTGCCAGGACCCACTCCTCTTCTGGTTATGTCGGCCTGTCCTATGCCTTTTGGGTGGATGGTGCCAAAGTCAAAGCAGAATGCGGGGGGTGTTTGCACAGCCCCGCTCTCAGGGAAGGGACGTGTGTGCCTGCTGATTTGGATGTGGGAGCCTGGGGCTTCCGTGGTGCCTGAGCTGTGAGCACCAATGGCCTGGGGAGGGGAAGGTTTCACTTCTGGGGCTGGACTCTGCCCTCCACCCATGACAAAGCATCTTCCTCCTCCCAGCTCAGGGATGTGCTACAGAGCTGCTCACCGGTAAGATGACAGGGCAGGAGGGGACCCAGACATGGGCACAGGTAGGGCAGGGACCTCTTTCCAGCATCCTCTCCTCACAGCCTCGTCTTTTCCCCGCCTGTTTAATCTTTGTCCCCAGTGGAGATCCTTGGGGCTGGGGAACTCTCTGCTTCCCTCAGCGTGTGTTGAGAGGGAAGAGGGGAGGCTTTGAAATGCACTCCCATAAATAAGCCTTTCTTTCGCGTTGCCCGTCAGCACCGTGCGAGCCCCGTGGAACTGGAAAGGGTCCCCGTGAAAAGGCTGCCGAGTGTGTTTCAGGCAGATAAGTCCCTGCCTTTGAAGTGTGGCAGGCGGGCAAAAGCGCCCTCCTCTTGTAGCTGCTGCCAGCCGCTGTGAATTAATCACAGCCCTGCACAGATAAGAGTACAAAGCCTGGCTGAGCACTTCTCCTGCCCGGAGGAGGGGTCTGCGGGGGACCGCTTGGGACCCAGGATGGAGGCTTGAGAGCCTGGAGGTGGGGAGATGTAAGGCTGGGGTGGGAGGGCCCACAGGAGGACCGGCTGTGGGGCAGTGAAGAGCCCCCTCTTCCTGGTGGTGGGCTAAGGGGTGTCCCCTGTGAGATCGGGTCTCTTGGGGATCTTCTCTGTGGGCCCCCAAAGATGTGGTTTCGGTCCTGAGAGGAGCCAGTGGCCCACCCAAACACCTCCCAGACCCCGCACAGACCTCTTCTGGCATGTGTTAAACCCAAAAGCAGCCTTGGCATGTCTGCAGCTGCCTTTCCTCTCCGGCTGTGCTTCCTCCTCCCCACCTGGTGTCCCTGGCCCAGGCTGAGCTGTAAAGCCCTGTCCTCCAGTGCCGTCCTCCTCTGGACCTGCTGCCAGCACTGGGTGGGCGCCAAGTCGTGGCTGCTGCCCTGCATTCCTCTCATTGCCTGTCTTTCCAGAAGTCGGCTCTGGGGAGATGATGCTCTCTGCCTCGTGCCCATTGCTGGTGCCATAGGGGTGTTGGGAGATTTTCCTCCTGGTGGTTTGCTGATCAGCAGTGGTTAAGGCAGTCGGGAGGTGCCTCCCCACCTGGACAAGCCTGAAGGGCACCTTGCCCAGGGGAGAAGCGTGCTGCCATGGAAGGAGCTGTTCCTTAGCAAGGCGATGTGCTTGCCTTCTCCACAGCCTTTCTCCAGCCAAGACAAAGCCATCTCCAGGAACCCTCTCTGGGTCTCGTGGGAGAGGCCTTTGCATATGCCCAGCTGGGGTGCGCAGTGTGCATTCCCTCATTACAGCAGGGTCCCCAGGGGTTGGAGCACCCCATCCTTTCCCTCATCCTTCCTTTGCCAGGGTTCTCACCTTCTGGGGATGCAGGTCTTAAATCCTTCCCTCTTCAGAGTGAAGTGGTGCTGGGTGCTGCCCCATGGGGTGGGCTCCTCGCTTGAGTGGGGAGGGTGTGCACAGGGGTTTCTGGCAGAGCAGCCCCTGGGCTTGCTTTGAGATGATTCACCCAAGCAGGGAGTTTGTAATTTCATGCCTCTGGTCTTCCCCATGTACTTAACAAGGCAGCAGCCCTTCAAGCCAACCCTCACTCCTGCTCCTGTGCCTCAGTACAGCCCCGGGAGCCGGTTGCCCCTTGGGGCTCCTGCAGCTCCTGGGAGGAGGCGGCACCACCGAGCTGCTGCCTGAAGCCAGCCCAAGGCAGGCAGGAGCGAGGGCAGGAATCCTGAGCAAGAAATTAGTGTGAGTAATTATTAGTATTGGGTAATTATATCAGCGTCAGGATGAGGAGAAAGGTTAATATGTTTATTTATTTATTTATTTATGGTAAATGTCTTTTCCCCTGGGTGGGAAGGCAGGCAGAGTGGGCAGGAAGGAGTGTGTTTCTGAGGGGGTCTGCTCTGATTAAACTGCATCCTCTCCCCCTTTCCCTGCCCCCAGCTACCCCGTGGGTGCAGGGAGGGGGAGGAAAGTGGTCCCTTCCAGTGTCTGTAAGAGATGGGAGGCTCCTTGTGCATTCCTTGTGCGTTCCTTGTGCCGCTGCACCAAGCTATACAAACAGCCGAACAGCCCATCCTACATCCTTTGAGCCAGGATGGGTAGGTTCATGGTGGGCTAATCCTGCTGGAAAGGCCCTGATGCTGGGCTCCCCTCTCTGTCTGCACAGCAGTGGCTGCTGTGGGCAGTTGGGTCCTGCTTGGCCTGGGGGCAGTCTGGGGTCTCTCTGCTGACACAGGTTGCTCATGGAAGTCGTGGATGCCCCATCCCCAGCAGTGTTGAAGCCAGGTCGGATGGGGCTTTGAGCAACCTGGGATAATGGAACCAGGGAGCTGGAACAGAGGTGTTAGAACTAGATGATCTGTAAGCTTCCTTCCACCCAAACTTTTCTATGATTCTATGGTTTCCTCATGCTGGAGAGGAGTGTTAGGATGCATTTTCCTACCATGACCTAACTCAAAAAGACCTAACTTTGGCCAACCAGAAAACAACTTGATGACCAAGTCTTCCAAATTTCATTTTCCTGAATCCCAAACACACCTACAGATTATCCTTAACAGGGGGAGAGGTGCTAGAGGGGAGGGTTCCTGTGTGTGTATGGCCCCACCAGAACATCCTGACGTGCGTCAGGCTGGGTTCCAGCCCCGTTTGACTACTGAGAGTATTTTTAGGTTCTTCCTGGAGCCTCAAATTAACTGGAAGTGCTTCATGTCTGTTGTTTTTTTAATACATCTCTTTCTCTTTCCCAGCACTGCACAGTGCAATAATGTAATGGGGAAATTACCCCGCTAGTTAAAAATTACTGCCAGCGCGACATCCAGCCATAGATCTATTTTAGAACCAGGGTAAAACTGTATCGATTATTCTGTGCCGCAACTGCGGCCCATAAAAGGATTGGAAAGGTGCGTTTGTCACTTTGCCATAGCAAGGTGGGAGACGGTGCCTTGCTGGGGAGTGGAAGGGGTCCTCCCTTACCCTCCTTCAGAGAGCTTGGGCAGGACGTCATAGGGGAGAAACTGAGAGCTGGGAGGGGAGCAACTTGTGAGGAGATGTGGGGAGGTGGGGTTGTGCTCTGGGGGTGATGCTGGGTACCACTGAGCAAGGGACACTGCAGGGCAGGGGTGCTGCATGGCCCTGTACTACAGGTGTCTAGGGCTTGACCTCCTCTCATGTTTGGAGTTGGAACAAACATGGTCCTGGAGCTGGGCAGATACCCTGGGCAGAAGCTTTAGCACCTCTGGGCTCCCCAGCCTACAGTGGTACCAAGTGTGGGCTGATGGGGAGCAGAGTCTGTGGGGGTCTAGCGAAGGATGCTGAGAAGGTGGGTGAATACCAGGTCCATTTTAGGTTATGGTGAAAGCTCTTCAGTCCTGTGGCAGGATGTACAGGGGATTTTTGACTGCGCTATGGGCTAGCAAGAGTTAGCCTGGCCCCGCAAGCCCAGTTGCCACATCCCTGGGGAGAGGGCGGCCCCCTTGCTCACTGCTGTGCAGGACTCATCTCTCTCTGGTTGCTCAGGGGTCTCTTTCTTAATTAAATACATTTGTTTTGTAAAACTGCCTAAAAATAATCCGGGGCTGGTGCATGCAGGAGGCTGGCAGTGAATCAAAGGCGCCGCTCTAATTAAACGGGCCCCGGTTTGTTTGTGAGCCGCATACATTTCCATGCTAATCAGCTGCACACCGGGATCCTGCTTTCCCGGCCCGTGTCCTCCTGATTGGGAACTGTGCAAATGCCGGCGGCAATTTATTATGGGAGGGGGCGAGGTGGCCAGGATGCTGGGGCTGCCGTGGGGGCACAAGGGGTGGTCGTGGCTGTGCTGGGAGGTGGGAGTGGGTGTGATAATCAGGGCAGGGCTGTGGGATGCGTTTGCGGGGTGCTTCCAAGCAGCCGATTTGCCCCTCTGCTGTGGGGGGATCCGGAGTCCTGCAGATGGGGATGCTGGAGCAGGTCCCTGTGTGTGCCAGCACCAGTGTGGAGATGATCCCAGGCAGAGTTTGCTCCATCTTGCTGGGCACGATGCTTCACTGCCTACCACTGGGATTTTTGCAGGATGCATGGCTGGTGTGGCTGCCACCCATCCCGTCCCGTCCCATCCCATCCCATCCCACCAGACCTTCTGAGCCATTTCTCTGCCTCCCTTGAGGCTGTCCTGTGCCAGGGTCAGCCCAATCTGGGGGTATCACAAGTGATGGCACGAGCAGGAGGTACCTCTGGCTCGTGGAGGTGCCAGTCAGGTTATGCCAAGTGGCAGAGCTGAGTTCAGCCCTGCGTGGTGTGTGCCTCAAGCCCCACGATGCCTCCTGATGTGCTGATGGCTGGGACAGGCAGGAACCGGTGTGCTTAGGAAGAGCTTTAACGTAATTGTGAGCCATAAGGAGATTAAAGCCTTCGTCATGTTCCTGCTCAGGGAACAAAGGCGCTTTCTGAACCTCTGTTGACCTCCAGCTTCCTTGAGACCCTCTTGACTTCCCCGGTCACGAGTCCAAGTGTTTCCTCTGATGGATGGGCTGATGGGAGCCGTGCCTGCGTGCGCTGCAGCCTCCTGCCCGGCAGGGCTCGGAGCGGGGCGATGTGCGAGCTGCTGCCGGCACCGCTGGGGCAAGATGGGCTTTGGTGCTTTGCCCCAAGCTGGGGGCTCATCTGCTCCGTGCTGTGAGTTGGAGGGGCTTTGCGGCTGAGCAGCAGCACGCAGTGGGGTGCAGTGTGAGATGTGTCCTCCCTCCCTGGGGGGAGGTGAATGCCATCAGCATGATGTGGTGCAAATGCGCCAGACAAGTGTCGTAGAGTGAAGGAGGCGTTGCAGTTTGGTCTTCTGGAAAGGGTTGGGATGCTTGCAGAGCAGCTGATACTTGGCTGTGCTGCAGGGGCTGTGGAGCCACCACACTGGTGTGGGGTGGAGGCTGGTGTCCCTAATGGGGCACATTTTGTATCCCACATCCTGGGTGGGGGCTGAGGTGTGTGAGGGATCATGCTCATCCCCCCTTGCTCTCCCCACAGATCCTGGTGGACTTGCCAGCTGAGAGGAAGCACCAAGCTCTGCAGTACGAGAATGTTGTGGCCCACGAAGGCAGCTCCATCCTGCGAGACCTGGTGCTGAGCCCCGACCGTCAGCACATCTATGCCATGACTGAGAAACAGGTAAGGGAAGGGGTCAGCAGCCCTCTGCTATTCACTTGGCAGCCCACACTGCAGCCCCAGCCTGCAGTTCTGTGTGCTGGGAAGCCTTTTGGGCAGCTCCCTAGTGGGGTCTGCCCTTTGCTTCCTGGGATTGGAGCTGCCTAGGGACGCTGGGGCAGCTCCTCCCTGCTCCTCCCTGCAGAAACACTGTCCTGAGGCTTTAATTGTTAGCAGCAGCTGCTTGAAATTCCCATGGTCCCTGGGGACCAAGGGCTTCCTGACCCTTCCGTGCTGTGAGTGGCTGGCCATAAATCTCCTCCCTGTTTTGGCTGTTTCCTCCTGAGCAAGGGTTTTGCAGGTCAGCAGAAGCTCCTTGCTCGGAACAACTTTTTGTCCTCTGGAGCAGTTGCTTTTGCATGTCAGGGCAGAAGGGACATTGGGCTGGTGAACCCCAGGCTCCTGGTGTGCACCCCTTGGTCCCTGTTTCTGTTTGTGCTGAGCTAGCTGAAGGTACAGACCCAGTCTGGATCTGGTGCTGTCATCCTGGCAGCGTGGTCCGGGCTCATGATAGGAGGTTTTGGTGGCCTTAGTGAGCGTTTGCTTGATCCATGGCCTGTGGGAGGGCTGCTGGTGTGAGTTCATCCATCCATGGGCCGAATTGGAGGCAGTGAAGCGGGTTCCTGTCGTGGTGGTGATGCTTTCTGGATCTGGTGTCAGCACACCATGCCTGGTGGGTGACACAGGGTGGCCGTGCTGGGACATGGTGTGCCTGTGTCTCGCCGCACCTCTGCTCCTCTGCCCAGCCAGAGGTGTGTGTGTGTGAGCAGGACTGCAAGCAGAGCTGGGAGCCTCACAGTCTCCTGGCCACCAGCCCGAGGGCTTGGGAGGGGGAAGGACGCTGGAGCAGGGCCGTGGGTTTGTCTAGACAGCCCTGTGGGGACAGCAGAGCTCTTTTCCCCCTCCTCCCACTGGCTGTTTCTGGTTTCTGCTCTGCTGCAGGAAACATGCAGCTTTCCAGCTGGGGCAGAAACTGCATTTGGGCTCCTCCGTGCAGCTCTCCTGGGCTGTGTTTCCATGCCTGGCTCTGTTTCTGTCCCAGAGCTTGCTCAGCTAAGCCTCCCCTCTGTGGGGGACACAAAGAAGTGGATGCCAGGGGGCAGTTGCACTGACCTGGACTGAGGATCTCCTCCAGGGACCACCACAGTTGCAGGGACCTGACATTTGCCTGGGCAGGGTCTGCCTGGGGTGTACCCTCTGCCACCACCTGCCTGAAGCAATGTCAAGGACAAACAGATGGGAACATTACAGCTGTCCTCACCCCACCGGGGTTGGCCAGCGTATCCCAGCCCCGCAGACATCATGCCGAGCCTGTGCCCTGCTGGGCTGTGAGGAGGGAGAACACCCCAGGTTTAGCCTTCAGTAGAGAAGTTTGCTAATTTTAATTAATGAGTGAGTGCTGCCCCATGGGAGCACTGGGGAAACTGAGGCACAAGCACAACAGGCATGGGTAGCTGCTCGGTGCTGCCAGTTCCTCGTGGCAGGTGAGCAGGAACCCCCTCCCTGTCCCCCCTCTTCTCCTCCCCTCTCCTTAATAAAGCCCACTCTCTTCCCTAGTACGCTCAGTGTTATCAGAGAGCTGGTGGAAAGTAATTAAATGAACAGTTGTAACAGAGCTCGAAGGGCTTGGAGAATGAGGGGATTTTAATCAAATCTGGAGGAGCAATTAATAAAGGACTGGTAACCCTTTCGGAGCAGGGCTGCGGCAGCCACGGGGTGCCTGGCTGGCGCTGGGAGCCGGTGTGGGGCTGAGCTGGCCCAGCCCACTCCCAAATCCTGCAAAGGTGCAGCAATGAAAGGAGCTTGTTTGAAGTAGAAGTCTCTCTGGGATGGAGCTGTTGCCTGCAAATGCGCTGCCTGGGCCTGGGAGAGGAGTGGGCGATGGCGAGGGGCTCAGCCTGCTCCCTCTCCTGCCTCCCCTCTGACTGGCCAGGGTGAGTCTGTGCTGGCTCTGTCTCTGCCATGCCAAGGTGTGGGCACAGCAGCCCAGCCCCCTTCACTCTGTGCTGTTCCCTGCAGGTGACACGTGTGCCGGTGGAGAGCTGTGAGCAGTACGAAAGCTGTGAGCTGTGCCTGGGCTCCCGCGACCCCCACTGCGGCTGGTGTGTCCTGCACAACGTGTGAGTACAACAGGATTGTCCCTGGAGCTGTGCCAGTGACCTACAGCTGACAAAATGTGTCCGTCCCCACTGCTGGTCTCCTTGGGGGCACCCTTCCTGGACTTTGGCCCCAGAATGCCAAGGGACGGAATGGTCCAAGGGGTCAGTCATCCCCTCCTGTGGTGCCCAGGCGGTGCTTAGGAGCATCCATGCATGGTGAAGCTGCTGCCAGGGCCTGCTCATCCTGCCTGTGGGCTCCTGGGTTCGGCATTCTTGTGCCAGTAAGAAAAACTGAGTATCAAATACCTGTGAAGTCTCAGGGGAGAGCAGGGCTCCGGTGCTTGCCTTGGTCACCTGAGGTCCCTCCCTGGGCATCATCTCCGTGCCAAAGGGTCTGTTTGCCGTGGTGCCAGCCCAAAGCCCTGCAGGACCCCAGGGCATTCTCCTCCTCACCGTGGTGCTTCCATCCCCTGCAGCTGCTCCCGCAAGGACCGGTGCGAGCGGGCGGACGAGCCCCAGCGCTTCGCCTCCGAGCTGCAGCAGTGTGTCCGGCTCACCGTGCAGCCCAGGAACATCTCGGTCACCATGTCCGAGGTCCCGGTAAGACACCTCTGCTCCCTCACGCTCCTCCCCAGCCACCTCCTGACGCTCTGGAGGCATTGGCCGGGGAGAGTGCAATTAAAAATAACTGATGACTATACAGTGAATAGGGAGAAAGGGAAAGAGAGGTCTGAGACAAAACAGCAAAGTGCAGGGCATTGATGAGGGCAGGCCATTTGCTCCATATTGATGGAGATAATAAACCAGTTGATGATTATTCAGAAAAGACACAACTGAGCAATAAATATTTCTCCATAATGACAGCACGACCATCAGAAATGCCATTCATAGGCCAGCGATCTAGCTCTAGTTCAATAGCCTGTCTCTGACTCCAGCCTGCAGTAGATATTTTGGGAAGAGACACTGATGCACAACTTGCTGCTCTCTCTCAGTGCAGGCAGAAAGGATGATGGACTTCCCTGAAGTATTTTTCAGGCATTAACACCATGAAGAGAATGAGAAACAGCATATACCAGCAATAAACTGCCAGGTTTGGATATCCGGCACTCAGGAATCCTAAAAAAGTTGGCCAAGGAGTTCTGTGTCCCGGGGATATATGTAATAATGAGACTTTGTAATAAATAACTGAATGTTGAGAAAAGCCCCAGAAACAGAAAAGGTGGCCATTTTTTTGTCAGCTGTATAAAGAACCAAATGGTCAGAGACTGCTTAGTTTTGCTTCAGAATTAGAAGAAGAAAAGAAAAGAAAAAGAACAGATGCAGGATACACCTGATAATGATTTAAGGATGGGAATATAATTTATGCCAGTCAACGTGGGTTTGTGTCTGACAAACCCCATTTTGCTCTTTGATGAATTTATGACTTGAATTAGAAGAGGGACTGTGGGGATGTGATGTCTTTAGGCTCCTACAAGGCATTTGACTTGGTACAACACAACGTTCTGATTAAAAATTAGCATTATACAATATTGATAAAGCACATGTTAAGTGGATTAAGAACTGGCTCCGTGACAGATCTCAAAAAGTCCTCATCAGAGGGGAATTGTCACTGGATGGAGACAGTGTGGAAAGCACTTCTGCAGGGGTAAATGTTCTTTGGTACTGTGGAGATAAACGTGAAATGGCTGCAGACGGGACCTGCTGGGATGCTGGGACTGGAGGGTGGTACAGGTGAGAGTTCCTTTGGAGTGATTGGGTTTGAGTGGGGTTGTTCAGCAGAGAAATTGGGGCTTGGTGTTGCCAAGTCTAAAGTTAAACATGGATGTAGGTTCATCTGGTGTCCTGGAAAGTGGTGCTGGGGCTGAGCCCTTGCTGGAGGCTCTTGATGCTGCTGGGATGAAGCCAGGAGCTGGGCAGTGCTTTCAGTCCGGGGGTAATTTTCTCCGTACCAATGGCAGGATGCTGCACATCGGTGGATGACATGGGCATGCTCTGCTTGGGTTGGAGTGCAGCTTTCAAAGGGAGGGACTGAAAAACTCCCATAAACATCATGTAAATGAGTTGAAGGCTGGAGAAAATGCCTTGCAGTGAGAGACTTCCAGAGCTCAATCTGCTTAGCTTATCAAAAAGAAGATTAAGAGGTGACTTGATTACAGAGTATAAGTGCCTTTACAAGGAGCAAATATCAGGGACTAAAGGGCTTTTTAATCTATCAAGGAAAAGCATAACAAGAACTAATGGCTGGAAGCTGTGAAAAATTCAAATTAGAAATAAGGCAAGTGTTTTGTAAAGTGAGAACTGCTGACCCTGGGGATGACTTTGTAAAGGAAGAGGTGGATTCTTCCCCTCTTCGCCTCTGCCAGAGTGGGTGCCTTTCTGCCTTTCTGTGAAACACACTTCAACCCTGATGCTGTTCTTGTTCTCTGTAGAGAGGTGAGGCATAATGGCTTGTGGTGTGTCGAGGGCAGAGGACAGAGGCTGTGAGTCATTCCAGCTCTTAACCCATTTAAACCCATGGTCCTGGAGCAGATAGGTACGTGGATGGGGCTCCCTTGAAAAGCCCAGGGCAGGTCTCCCCGCCATGTGTGGGTGGCAGAGGAGGGATTGCACTCCCTGGTCTTTTCTGTTGGCTAGATTTACACATAGCAGACACAGAGGAGCCTATTTTCCTAGTTTTCTGTGTTGATGCTCTTGCCTCTCCTCCCTAGCTGGTCCTGCAGGCCTGGAACGTCCCAGACCTTTCAGCAGGAGTCAACTGCTCCTTTGAAGACTTCACCGAGTCAGAGAGCCGCATTGAGGATGGGAAGATCTACTGCAGCTCTCCCTCTGCCAAGGACGTCATCCCCATCACCAGGGGCCGCGGTGAGCTTGTGCCTCAGAGGGGGAAAAAAGTCTGAGACAAATGTTGTCCCATGTGTTACCCCACAGACAGATGTGGAGGAGAACAGTCCTCCCATGACAGTGATCCCAGTCTTGGGATCTGGACCCCACTTGGGTTCTTGGGGTACAGGAGGAGAAGGAGCTGCTGCTCAAGGGAGGTTGGTCCTTTAGTCTCCTCCAAGCCGTGGACACAGCTGCTTGGGGACAGCCTATGGCAGTGGGCTTGGAACTGGATAATCCCTAAGATCCCTTCCAACCCAAACCACTTTGTGATTTTACTTGCTGACCACTCCTGGGTACCTGTTTCCATCTGTGGACCATTCCTGGGCAGATGTGGCCATGGGCTCTAGGACATTCTCCTGACCCCAAAACTATCAATCCCTCCTTCAGTATGCCCAGTACAACCCAAGGCCCCAGTCTCCATGCCAGCAGGTTGTTTAGCTGTAGGGGCTCAGAGCTGTACTTGGGCTCTGCTGGCCTCTTTGGTGTCTGAATGGGGGTGGGTGAACACTCTCTTTTCATTGCCACACTTGGGGGATTTTGTTAATTATCTGGACTGAGTGGTGATGCCCAGCTCCCTCCAGCCCATCACAAGCCTTGGGCTGAATGCTGGGCCATGCACTTTGTCCTTTCTGATGTCTTTTTTTGCCTGGGTCACTTGCAGGGGACAAGCGAGTGGTGAAACTCTACCTGAAATCCAAGGAGACGGGGAAGAAATTTGCCTCTGTGGATTTTGTTTTCTACAACTGCAGCGTCCATCAGTCGTAAGTGGCCTGGAGTTTGTGGGAGGGCTCCAGGAACAGATCGGTGTGTGGTGTGAGACTGGGAGAGAGAGTTCTCAGCTTTGTGGGTGCTGATGTTGCAAGAGGAAAGGGCAGTTGAGTACAGGGGTGTTTACAGTGAGAAACCTCCTCCTTTTTCCCGTGTAAACTGGGACAGTGACCAGAGCACCCACAGTTGGTTTGGGTGTGTGGGAACATGTAGCGTCAGGACAGAACCTCACATAAAAGCAGGGCTTTGAGTTTGGGAAAACTTTGGAAGAAAAAGCGAGTTTACTGCACTGCAGACTGTAGAAATAAATGCATGTGACGGAGAACTCCAAGCGTTTTGTTATTCCTGGAAACAGTTAATAGGAGTGACTTGGCCATGCAAAAGGAGAAGCCTGTACTTTCCTGCCACGGTACCTGCTTCCCAGGCTTGCTGGAAAGGGAGCTGGAAAGTTACAGCAACATGGGATGGAACATGCCACATGTCCTGGGGCAGTTACCCAAGAATTTCCTAACTGGAAGTAATTGTGAATTTGCTTTCTTGTCAGGCTGCTGTGAAATCTACTTCTGCAAGGGTTTTTAGACAGCTTGAGATATGCGTTTGATAAAATAGAGGGGGTGTGGATTATTGATGTGCTGTCTAAGCAAGGTGTCTAAAGTCTCAAACCACAACTCCTGATGAGGAGCTGCAGACAGTGTTCTTGAGCAGTGGGGGATGGCTGTGCTGTGGGACTGTCAGAGCTGATGCTGGGGTGTGTTTGGGCAAAGAATTTGGAGCTCAAGAATGCAAGAGATTTCATTACTCTGCCAGAAGCCTCCCATGGATGGTGGCGCCCCAGCTGATCAGTAATTATAGATAAGCAAATGCCAGGTGATCTCTTTTGGATGTCTTTTTGCGAAGTGTTGAGCCTGGCTTGGGGGGCTCTGCTGGAGTTCGCTTCTCCAAAGCCTGTTTGGAGTTTCCACTTTGATCAGGGAGGAGCAGGTGAGATGCAGGTGCCCTGGCTGGGAACCCACCCACAGTGAGCTCCAGGAGGGCTGTGTCAGAGGAGAGCCCCTGCAAAGCTCCTGCATCACAGGAATTCCTTCCCTCCTGCTCTTTGCAGGGGGAGCAGGGCTCCTCCTGGCTATGCCGGTGAGGGAGGAGAGACTTTGCAGACTTGACTTTCTCCCTCACCTTGACTCTGAGATGAGCTTTGTCTCCCTTCACGTCCTGTGGTTTCAATAACATTAGCTCAGCTTTGGCTCGGGCTGGCTGCATGTCATTATTTTGCAAATCAAAAAGCAGATATGACTTTTATTTTTCTAAATGAAAGAAAGATGACTTTTAAGTACAAATGGCATCAGATTTGGTCCAATCAGCAGTCCGGTGAGAAGAGGTGGTAAGGGAATTGGCATTTTATTTTATGTGCCTGACACGGAAGGGGAAAAAAACCCCTACACCCCCCTGAAACAAACCTACAACAAAGAGCCTGACTGATTTATTACTGCGTTGATGTTTAATTTTGGATGCATTATTTAAAAAGGCTAATTATGGATGCATTAATATTTATGGGCTCCAGTTGAAGCTGATAGAAAAGTCCATGTTCTAAGCTGGTGAACATTATTTTTTTTTACATTAAGAGTTTTAGGGTTTGGAGGTAGTTTTAACTATGTGACCTGCAGTCGAATCGTAGCCAAAGAGCATGACAATACCTCCTGGGATGATGCAATACTTTTAAATACCATTTGCAGACAGGCATCTTTAATGGATCTCTCTGGAGTTAATAGCCTTTCGGATCCAGGTTTCATATTTTGTGGAGGAAAATCTATACGTCAGCCTGATAAATTCTGTATTAGGAACAATATGCTTTTCCACGAGGCTAATGTTTTTCCTGTGGAGATCTCTGATCACTGTGCGTTATGTTTTCTTTTTATATTTGGGCCGCTTTGCTTAGTTTGGAGGGCAGAGTTGTGCATGTCAAATCATTTCTCAGCTGAGGAAAAGTGTTTGGGTGAGATTTTTCAGATTGTTGTGGAGAGATGGGAAGCTTGTGAGGCAGCTCTTTGCTGATGTCAGCTGGGGTAGCTCCAAGGGAAGCCAACGCAGCTCCACCGTGTGCACCAGGGAGAGTCTGACCCTTCTTATTTTCAGCAGACATCTGGAAAGGCATCAGCAAAATGCGGGCTGTGGGGCTGGTCCTGCTGCTGCATGAGCACCCTGGCTCTCTTATTTCCCACCAACTTGGCAAGTCTTCTTCCCATGCACTTTCAAGTGCCTGGTCAAGGGAGGGATTTGCAGAAGGGAAGATGCTTCTGATCACTTCTACGGGAGAGGAGGGGTCGAGAGGGGGTTGTGCTGCCCGTGTGTTTGACTGTGATGTTCTGGGCTGAGGGGGTGCCTTCCAGGTAGAGCTCCAAAGCTCTCCCATCTGTTAGTGCAGGGCTTTATGCCTGTGTGATGGAACTGTCCCCATCACAGACCAGCATCAGTGGCTCCTGGGGTACTTTGTGCAGGGTCCTGGGAGCCCTGGTCTGGAATTTGCATCCCCTCTGGGGCTTCGTTCCTTTCCAGGAGTCACCTGGGAAGCTTCTGGAGGTCTCAGCTTTGAGTACTCAGGGCTCCTGTGGGGCTCAGGCAAGTGTTTTCAGGCAGTGGAATCTTTCGGACATCCTGCTCGTAAAGGCTTGTGCATGAGGCAGGGGATGCTTCTGGCTGAGCTGTGGGAGATGCACTGAACAAGGGAGTGGAAACCAAGAGTTCCATGCAGGGAAATGGGGCCCTTGCAAAGGAGGATGTGAGTGGCTGAGGGTCTCTTCCAGCCCACAGCGGGGGAGTGGGGCTGCCCACAGGCTTGTCTGCAGCTCCTGGGGACAGGCTCTGGTTCCTGCAGTGGGGGATGAGATGAAAACCCCCCCGGCAGGGACTGGGTGGATTCCCGTGGGGGTTTCCGCTGGGACACTGATCAAGTGCAGGCATTTAAAGGCCGCTCGGCACCTTTGATCGTGTAATGAATCAGCCCAAGTCCAGCGCGTGCACGGGCAGATGTTGAGGTTGTCTTTGTCAGAGTTAAACACCTTCTTCAAAGCATTTGTGGGGAAATGAGTCCCCTTTTAAGATAAAGATGTAACACCAGGCTCCCTGCCTGCCTCTGGCGGAGCTTGCCAGCGAGGTGGGTGAGTAGGGAATCCTCACGGAAAGCTAGTGAGCAATTCCAGGGAATACTAAGATGTATTTATTTCTTTCCGCTGTTTCCATGTTTCCTCACTGGATTTCTCCTCTGGAAACTCTGTTTCATAAATCTGTTGTGGTTTGGCTTTTTGGAGTGTGTGGCTGTGGGAAGGGAGCTAGCGAGTGGGATGGGGAAGAAGATGAGAGCCTTTGGTGCTTCCTTCAATTCTGTGGGCAGGTTTTGCAGAGCTGCTGGTTTTTCAAGCACCGACGTGCCCAGCTCATCACCAGCATGTCCTGCCACTGCAGCGTGGAAGCAAAAATCCAGGTGGTGGCACAGGCAAAGGGGGAAAATCATGTCAGCAAGTCTGAATCCAAGAGGGGATCCAAGCATCCTGCAAACCTGTCTCCAGTCCGGGAGGTGGTCACGATGCTACCAGCCTTGTGGTTGTGCCTCACTGTAGTGACAGCTGTGACACACGTCCCATCAGCTGCAGGGTGCTGAATTTCTCTGAGGCTAGAGCAAGGGCAGACATGCCAAATGGCTCTAAGTCCTCCAGGCTGGAGAGATGTGACTCTGCTGTGTCTCCGTCCCACAGGTCAGGCTTTCCCCGTAAATCTCCATTAAGTAAATGGGATTTTAATGCATGTCCCAAGGGCTGGGAGCAGCGGGGTTGTGCTGGTAAGGCAGGGCTGGGCTGTTCTGGTGGCCGAGGCACCCACTGGCACCCGTGGGACAATGCCAGCCCTTGTGCCACTGGGGTCCTCTCTGCAGCCTTTCTGTCTGCCTGCACATGGCATGGTTGCTTCTCTGTTGGCCCACTGCTGCTCGTTTCCAGATGCTTACAGATGCTTTCTTTTCAAAGGCATGGACAGATGGCTGCAAGCAGTTGAGTGAGTGTATCTGAGTTTGCACAGCTGATCTGCATGGTGGTAACAGATCCCTGTGTGTTCCTGGGCTGGGGCAGGTGGAAAATCCTGTAGGATGGCCCCAGAGACAGCTCAGGATAACCCGGTTTATGTCATGTATGTTGTGAATGAGGAGGGCTGGTACAGCCTGGTCTTACGTTTCAGTAAGGGAAGGCAGCTGAGGGTGTTTCAAGAGAATTATTTAAAACCCAAGGCATGATTCTGCATCCTCCAGCAGGATGCTGTATGCTCTGGACCACCCTGTGAGTAAGGACCTTGGCAAAACCCAGCAGGGATGGAAAAGCATTGGGTTGGTGTGAAAGGAAGGGAAGAAATGGATTGAGATGGGCAGGGATAGAGGGAGGTGGGAGCTGACTCCCACCCCGCACTTTTCCTGGGCACCAGTGAGGAAGCTGCCTGTAGGTCCATGGAGGGGATGGGGGGCCACTGACTGTCTGGTTCCACTGCTCTTCAGGATCTCCCCTTCTCCCTAGGGTGGAGAGATGGATATAAAGCCCAAAGCACTGCAGTTCAGCCCCTCAGCCCTGACAGCTGCTGCTCCAGATGCAGGCTGTGCTGGAGCTGAGTATTCACTAAGGATGCATCCTCCTGCCAAGAGGAGATCTGAGGAGCAGTCGGGGGGCTCACTGGCGGCTGTGCTGTGCCTGCACAGATGCTGTTTTCATCAACACTGTGTTTATAATTTCCCTTCTTAATGGACCTCCCCTGCTCTGCTCTTGGTGCCGTTCAACTTCCCCCTGTCCCTCCTCCCTGCCCTTCACTCCATGTCCTTCCTTCCTTCAGGGACGTGCTGTGCCGTAGAAATAGCCTCAGTGTCTGTTGTGTGTGTGCAGTGCTCACACCTCCTGTCCCGCTCACGTTTGCTGCTCAGGCTTATCTCACTCCTGTGGATGCTGTTTTTGTTTTCTGCCCTCACTGTTCAGTGTGATGAAGAGCTTTGTGCTCCTTTGGGCATGTGGCATGCCTGGGGCTGGGAGTGCAGGAAGGAGAGTGAGTGAGGAGCCTGGATCCAGCACTGCTGGCTCTCACTGCTGGCTACATCAGCACAGCATTGCTTTGGGTCATGTGCGGAGACAGCTGTGACCTCTCCACGGTCACTGGAGATGCCTGCCCTGACACTCAGGGAGGAGACAGTCCCTGAAGCTGCCCCTGGGTCTGGGCTCATCCTGCAGTGATGTTTTTGGCTCTGCACCCACCCTGGAGAGGTGTCTTTGCTGTCCTTCTGCCCTGTCTGCACCTCTGGTTCTCTGAAGCCCTGTCAGGTGTTTCCCTAGCATGGCCTTCCCAAGTTTGGGATCATTTATGGAAGTGGAGGAGAGCAGTGCTGGGAGATTTTGGCCAAGATGTGGGCAAGTGTGGGGGCTGTGGAGAGGCTCTGGGTTTTACCCTGGGGCACTCAAAGTTGGGCAGAGCTGCTTTGTTGCCTGCAAGGATGCCTGCTCTGGCTGGGGGAGGTTTCAGGCCAGCAGTGAGCCTGGACTTGTTTTGGGATGGGGCACTTGGCACAGAATGACCCTGAAATGCTGCTCTGAGGCTGGTGCCACGCCTCTCTCATGAGGTCATCAGGAGGCAAGGGGGGCACTGCCAGTGGTGTGGCCCCCTTCCCCTGCTTCGCCTGGGCTTCATCTCCACCAGCACCTGGCAGGGCTGGGGAGGAGGCAGATGGGGAACAAGCTGTGGGTCCATATCAGTGCTGCACCCCCAGCATCCGTTTTCTGCCTCGCCGGGCTTCTTGCTCTCCTGGCACGCTTTGGGGAGGGGGAACACTTCAACACATGAAGGAGAGCCTCCCTCTAATTATCAGGAGTGATGAAAGCCTCTTAGGCAAGAAGTGATGAGGGAAGAGTGCCTGACCGTGGGAAGGAGAGAGACGGCACAGATGGCATCATGCTGCCGAGCAGCCTGCTCCTGTGCCAGGAACAGACAGCAGTGGCACACGGACACGCCGGCATACGGACACTCTGGGACACAGCCCCAGCCACGCCGTCCAGCCTGACCAGCAGCTGGGGATCCCTGCCTCAGCTCCTGTCCTGGGCTTTGGGCAGCCTTGCAGGGCGCTGTGGTGGTCAAACAGCCGTGCTGAGCCCAGCAGGACCGAGGCAGCCTGTGAACAGGGTTGCACCGTGTAACTGGCACCCGGGTGCTGACTTAGGACTTTGACCCGGACAGGCTCTAAACGCAGCAGAGGTGCTGCAGAGCAAGGTGTGTGTGGTGAGTGCTCTCACAGTGGCATTTGGTGTCCTTATGGCAGAAGGAGAACCTTGGCAGAAGGGAGAGCGTGGAAACCATCTCCGAGGATGGGGCTTTAGGAGTGGTTCAGTTAAGTTAGAAGCAACTGGGAGGGCTTAAGTAGGAAGGGGGAGCCATGCACCTCAGAGTGTGTGTGGAGGATAACCTGAGATCCTGTGACAAGTGGAGTGCAGGAGGCCAGCTGGGACCTACAGGAATTAAATGGCAAAGGAGACCCTCAGGTGAGGAGGGTCTTGAAATAGCCAAGATTTGGCTTTGACCCTGAAGAACTGCAAAGTGGAGCTGCAGCTGTCAGGGCTGGGGTGCCTGGGGCGGGGCTGCATCAGGAGCTTCACCCAACTGCTTTGAGATGCTTTGTGAGGTGGTGGAAAGGGAGCTGGGGAGTCTTTTTGCAGACCCTGAGACCTGGTGACTGGAAAATCTCTTCTCTGGAGGATGGCAGGAGCGATTCATGGGAGGTTGTGCCCGAACGTGGTTGTTGTGCCCCAGCATGTGGCTTGTGGCTGCTTGTGCTTCTCTCTTACTGACCTCTCTGGGGCTGTTCTACTCCCATGAGCATTTATCTGTGTGTTCCCTGTCCCGCCCCTCCATATCCTGGATTTATCTGTCCACTGGTCCTGCTTGAACCCTTAGCAGGAGGGCAGGAGCTGTCCTTTGGCTTTGTTTGTGTTCCCTAGTCCCCCCACCCTCTGCACCTCCCTCCATCAAAGCAACCAGAGATAGGAGGCTGTGGCTCTGCTTTTAAGTTGAATCTCTGCAGCTGAAATAAAATTGCATATATTTGCATAAGGAGCATCTCAATTAGCATATTTGTGGGTAAAGCTAAAAGGGCTGTTCATTTGGAAGTGAAAATGTGAGCGAAACATGGAAATGACTTCCAGCCCCCTTTGCAAGCAGCTTAATTAAATATTTCCTTAGTGTGTGCGCATGGATTTGGGAAGCTCTTGCTGTATGTGTAATGGTGTGTGAAACCCCAGGGCAGGCCAGGAGCCCTGGCCCTGCAAAGCCTTGGGTGTGTCTTTGCACCCTGGACTCCCTCGGGTCCCCACACCTCCAAAGTGACAACTGTGCTGGAGGGTCAGGGATTTGGCATGCCAGGCTCTGCCACCAAGGATCTCTTCTCCGGGAAGGTTGTCTTCCTGCTGCTCACAGGGTGATGCTGTGTTTTCCTGTCCTTTCCCAGGGGTAGAGGCAGAGAGGTAGCTGTGATTAGGAGCAGGATTGGGCTGGGCAGGGCTGCCTGCCTCCTGCCAGAGCTGTGTTCAGGGAAAGAGCCTGTCTTTGTTTAAATATAATTGCTTTGGGCCTGATCCTTTTGATGCTTGGATCAGTGAGGAGCAGGTATGAGCCTTCTAGGGAGAAAACTAGTACTGCTGCTTTCTTCTTTTTTTCTTTTTTCGTTTTTCTTTTTCATTTTTTTTTTTAAGCCAGGCTGATTATTTTTACTGCCTTTTAGCTTATGCCTCAGCAGCTCTCCCATCTCCTCCTTGGGAGAACAGCCTGGGCTGCACAGACATGCCTGGTGCAGACCCGCCCCAGGAAGGCTCGTGCCCTAAATGTGGGACCTGTCTGCTATTTTCCCCCCAGACAGCGTGGCAGGGGGGGCTCTGCCCCTTCACTCCTCACAGGGGTGAAACCTCCAAAAGCCTGCCAGCTGTGGGATGCCCTGTGCCTGCAAGCAGAGATGCCTGGGAGGGGGTTAGCAAGGGGACAGGCTGTCGAGGTGCCGCTCCTGCGAATGGCTGTGGGACTCTGTGTGTCCCCTCCTGCTTTGCGGGGAGTCACCAGGTCCCCGGGGCTGACTTCTTTGCTAAGAGGAATGGAAAGCAGAGCACAGGGCTCCTGGCATCCCTGGGTCCTGAGCATACCCCAGAAAAGGTGAGCAGAGGAGAGCAGGAGTGATCCCTGTGCACAAAGAGCCTCGAGAGGAGGCTGGGGAGGGAGAGGGAAGCGTCTGGGGCTGAGGGGGCTGAGGGAGGGGGTCACACACAACCTATTGTGAGCGGCTGAAAGGCGCTACAGTCCCGAATGTTAATCTGACCCAACCTTTCGCCAGTTGTAATTTTCCTCTCAATGAGCATGCATTAATCTGGCCCTTTCTCCCCTGTTCCCCTGCGGTGCAGAGCCCTTGTTCTGCTGCCTCTTGCTAAAATCGCCTTTCAGTGAACCCAAATAAAGCTCCTAAAGTCTGGAGCTCGGCCCCTGCTGGAGTGGGGCGGGCAGGGTCAGCCTGCCAAGAGGAGGAGGGAGCGTGGCCTCTTCGGCTGGGACACAAATCCTGCAGTGCCTGAAAGGCCGTGTCCCCCCACCCTGCCGTGGGCAAAGCCTGGGGGTTTGGCTTGTGCAGGCATCTGCCTCCCCGTGCATGGCCGTGCCTCATGGATAAGGGATCCTTTCCACCCTGAGGTACATGGATGCTGTCCTGCTGAAGCATCCCAAGAAATGTCCCTGTGGACTCTGCCTCGATGCTGCCCTGACGCTGCCCACTTCTCTCCCTCTGCAGCTGCCTGTCCTGTGTGAACGGCTCCTTCCCCTGCCACTGGTGCAAGTACCGCCACATCTGCACCCACAACGCTGCCGACTGCTCTTTCCTGGAGGGACGTGTCAAGCTCTCCGAGGTAAGACAATGTGAGACTGCTCCCCTTACCTGTTCGGGTCCCGTCATGGCCCCCTGCCCTCAGGGGAAGGGTTTAGAAGAAGGCAAACTGCTTCAGAAACCGTTTCCACTGCCTCTCCTGGGGTGCTGGGACTGCCTGAGAAGAGGAAGGGGAAATGCTGACGGGACCATGTGCTGGTGGGGAGAGGCTGTGTGGCTGCGGAGAGGCAGCTTGGGAAGACGGGTGAAGCCCAGAGCACTTTAGGCTGAATGAAAGGAAAAACAAAGGCAGAGACGCTAAAGCATTTTCCTTTGATGTTTGTGAAGGTAGCAAGCTTGAACTGTCATTGCAGAACAACTTGTTTTCAGAGAGGGGAAGGTTGAAATCCGTAAAACAAACTGTTTTGCTGCACCTCATGCCTTCTTCATCTCAACTGCTTTGCTAAGGAACATGTTCTTTTGTGGGGGTTCATCCTGTGCAGCATCCATGCCACCCACTGGGGAAACCTGCCTGAAACTGGCGGGGTGTTTGCAGGACATCCTGCTGTCCCCAGCCTGTGGTGGCATCGCTGGCTGTGTGGGTTGCGTCTGGAGGTCTGGCAAGCCACTGATGGCTCTACAGTAAATGCTGACTTGGATCCTGAAGGTAGAGTTATGGGAAGGAAAGTTTCTCCTCTGTCCCTGTTCTGGACAGAGAATTCTGGGTTTCCTGTCGCCTGTACATGGGCCTAGCGGGAAGGATCCTGCTGCCTCCAGGGGAATTTGCTAACCCAAGGAAGTTGGAAAAAGCTGTTTTCTCCTAGCTTGTGCTGTGAAGAAATCCAGTGAGCGATCTGCCTGTCTCAGGCACTCCAGCAGCCTGCTCCTGAGGCCACACTCCCAGCCAGCCCTGGCGTTGCTGCTGGAAATGCAACCCGTGGTGGCCAGACCACTGGAGCCCAGCAGCTCTTGTCTGCCCATTCCCCTCGCTGAGGCTGTGAGATCTGCCCCCCTCCCTGCCAGGCCAACCCCAAAGCATCTGGCTGTACCCCAGAGTGGTGTTGCCCTTGTGCAGCTCTCCCACGGATCGGCTGCTCAGGAGCTTGTGTCACTCCCCAGTGTGAACAGGGTGTCCCCCAGCAGACCTTTTGGCCACACTGGGAAATGAACCAGTGCCTGGTTTGAGGTTTGGATCGCCTGACTCAGCCTGTTTGCACACTGGTGTGGCCTCAGCAGTTCCCAGCAGGGATGGTGAGGCACCCTCAGACCAGCTGCTGCTGTGGGCACTGTGACCAGGCTGGGATGAGACATCCTGTCCCCATCCCTGGCCATCCTGGTCCCGAGCAGGGTGGTGTGGTGGGTGGGGAGGCTTGGTGCCAGTCCCTGGCACCACTGGACAAGTTAATGGTAGACATCCAGCCCCATCCTCTCTGCAGGAGGGTTATTTTAAGCAGGATTTGGTCTGTCTGTGTTGGCTGAAGTGTGGTGGGCACTGGTCAGGAAATGCAGGGACAGAGGGTAACTCTGTCTCTGCTCCTTCCCACGGGTGGTTTGCCACGATTTCCTGGGTGGGAAAGTTGTTGTTTTGTAGGAAAACAGAGTGACCCATGACACTCTGTCCTGGGCATGCCAGGAATGTTTGTCTGGATTTCTGGGGGTGTCGGGGCTGGAATGGGGCCTGGGTAGGAGCCACTACTCACATAAATGTGCCTGGAAACGGTGACAGCAGGAAGGATGTCCCTGTCCCCTGCTGTGGAAGCTGTGAAGCCTGGGCTCTGGAGATTGCCCTCCTCTGTGGCTTTGCTGGGGGCGTGCAGGGCTGGGGAAGAGGTGATGAAGCAGCCCAGGCTGCTGTTCATTTTTTCCACTCACGGTGTGCAGTGGTGACCAAAGAGTGGTCAGTGATGGACACTGGAGCATCCCATCCCAGAAGGCTGCTCTTCTGCCACAGCCCCTGCTGATGCAGAGCTGCTGTGGAGGGTGAAAGGCTCCTGGACTATGGGGATGAAGTGTGTTGGTTCAGACTAATCAGGTTCAGCTTGTGTTTGTTCTTCATTCCCCATCAGTGGGAATGGCTGAGGACTTTGTGAAGGAACCTCAAAGCTGGGGTCAGGCCCTGTCCCAGACTGCCTTCATCCTATCTCTGCTGATGCACAGCCTTGCAGCTGGAGCTGGGAGCTGCCAGAGAAACCCTGAGGACAGCATTTGCAGTGTGATTCTAAAGCTCTTACCTCTCCAGACAAACCTGGACACCCATGTCATGTTCATATCCAGCTGGAAAAATGGTTTTAATGGAGAAAATCTGAGTTGTGTGATGTTTGGGAATTTGTATGAGTTGGGGTCTTGCTTTTCTGCTCATCCCATGCCTTCATAGCTGCTTCCTCCTGGGCTCTGCTGGCAGGGGCTACTTTTGGCAGGACACAGAGCTCTGTGGGCTGTGCAGAGTGTTCCCAAGGGATGGAAGTGCTGGGCAATGCCAGAGCCAGTTGTGTCAGCGGTTGGACTTGCTCATAGGGGAAATGAGTTGTCCTTGTACCCCCATCCCTGCGGGCACCCTGCGCGCCCACCAGCACCAGGTGCTTCCTGTTCGGGCACAGGCTGACATTTTTGCTGGATGAGACACTTCTGCTGGCAGATGTGGAGCGTGTGACATCATGGGGGGTTCAGCTCAAGGCGCGGATCGGCAGTGAGCCCACCTGCCTGTGTGGGGAGAGGGACACACGTGCCTGCTGTGCTCCCTGGGCACCAGCCTGCAAGCAGCCGTGGTGAGCCCAGCCTGGGGGGCATGGACTAACCCACCACCCCAGCTGGGCTGCGGCAACACTTACCAAAAAAAGAGGAGATGGAAGTGTTGGAGAGTGAGCCAGGAGTTAATACTTGCCAAGTGTGTGTGTGCCCTGTGGGGAAGGCTTGTGCCACCCATAGGGTCCCCCTGCAATGTGGAGGAGATCAAGCAGGCGGGGGCTGCTTCCTCTGACAGCACTTCCAAGCTGGGAACTGGTGGGGAACAACCACTGTGCAGTCATGGGGACACTCCATGGAAATGGCAGCGGGCGTGAGGTGTCTCCCCACTGTGAGCCGAGCTGATTCTGGAAGGGGGGGAAGCTGAAGCCCCCCTGTGTAGAGTGGCAGCCGTGATATGGAGCAGGGAAGTGGCATCCCTGTTGCCATCTCTGGGTTGGGGCTAACACTACTGTTCCTCTCTTCTTTCATTTTGTTTAGTATGTTTTGGAGATAAATAGTTTCTTCCCTTGAAAATTGTGCTTTTGGGGACTACAGACATGTGAAGAACAGAAAATGCAAAGAGTAAAACTAGTTGGGTTTTTCTGTCAATATTTGCTAAATGAAACAATTTCTTTTTCTTTTCTCTGCATTGTTTGAAAGTTAATCAATCATACCGGCTGAGATAAAGCCTGGCACTTTGCAAGGTCCGGCCTGGCTTGCTGCAGGGTGGCAGGAGGCAGCTGGGCAGCCTTGGTCACACATGGCTGCTGGTGGCCTTGGGGCCAGAGCTGCCCCTGCAGCCGCACTGTGGCCATCGGAAGCCTTGTGAGAGCAGTGGAGCGGCTGCGTCCAGTGCATTTCTGTTTTTAAAGCAGCTCACATGTTATTCCTGATGTTATTTCAAGCCAACACTCCCAGGAGTAGCTGCCGTAGGTGTGAGACCTCTGCCCGGCTCAGCGAAGCCGGTGTGGGATTGCATCAGGCTGTTGTTGCCGAAGTGTCACCCGCCGGGGCTGCAGAGCTGTTTTGCTGCCTGAGCTCATTTATTTTTGCTCCCTCCTGCTCCCCTGTGCTTTGCACACAAGAGTCACCAGCTCCCCCGGAGCAGCTGGGACCCCGCGGCTATTAAAAGTGGAGTGCATTGCCCTCCCAGTGTCTCCTTCCCCAGGGGCTGGCAGGGAGGTGCTTTCCTCTCCAGCTCGGACGCAGCAGCATCCCCTGGCTGGAGGCACTGCCTGCTGGGCAGCCTGCAGCCGGGCTGGGTGGGGTGAGCCTGCTTCGAGCTGGTGCAGGTAGAAGCAGCAGCAGCAGCAAAATTTGCTGCAGAGCAGGTTCTCTGTCACACTGCAGGAATACACTGCTGTATCAAAGAGGGAAAAGGGTTTTCTGGCCACTTGTGAAGGAAGGGGGACGGAGGCTGTAAGGGAAACAGGAGGGCTGAGCAGGTAGCTTGGCAATGCACAGCCCAGTGGGCATTAACTCTGAAACCTACCGGCTGCAATGATGGCATTGCGATCTACATGGTTACCAGTCGGCCCAAACACGTGTTGCTGTTGCAGTGCCAGGTTACAGATTCCTTAGACGGATCCTCTCCCCACCTCCCACCTAAATCAACCTGAGCTGTAGAAAACTCTACATCTGCCCTGCCACCAGATTCCTTTGTGCTCTTCTTTCCTGTCTTCAATGCTTTAGGCAGAGCAGCCACAGGATGCTGGTTTGGGGTAGCTGCACATGAGGATTTTCTCAAGCATGAGCTCAGGGTGGTGTTTTTGCAGCACATTTCCAAGTCTGCCAGCCAGGAGAGGGTCACAGGGCTGCTGGGGGAGGCTGCACAGTGTTCCCATCTCATCAGCTGCCTCTTGTTCCCCTTGCAGGACTGCCCGCAGATCCTGCCTTCCACCCAGATCTACATCCCCGTGGGTGTGGTGAAACCCATCACCCTGACGGCCAAGAACCTGCCCCAGCCGCAGTCAGGCCAGCGCAACTACGAGTGCATCTTCCACATCCCCGGCAGCACCACCCGCGTCACCGCCCTGCGCTTCAACAGCACCAGCATCCAGTGCCAGAACACCTCGGTGAGTGTGACGGGAGCTGTCCTTGGCGGGGGCCCTGTCTGTGGGCTGCTCCTTCCTGCCTGGCCCAGGACCGTCCCAGCTCGTTGCATGGGCAGTTTTTCTCTCTTGTGGGCAGGTACTGGGGGTTTCTGTTGCCTGTGGGGTGTGAGGTGGGCTCCTCGCCACTTTCTGCAGGTGCACTCGGAGGCTGCTTGGGGTTGTTCCAGAGAGGATCAGTGCTGAAGCCACCAGGCTTTAGGAACACTTCCAAGGAAATTGGGTTTGCAAAGCTGAAGAAAGTTGCCTGGACTGGAGCCAGCTGGGCCCAGATGTGCTGGACCCCCCCCCGTAAAGCTCTCCCACTTTACAGGCAGGATGGAGCTAACACCTCTGTGTCCCACTGCACACATGGAGCCCTCCACATGCAGCTGTGCTTGCCAGCCCTGCAAGCGCTTTCCCTCCTCCCCTGCAGCCTCTGTCCGTCCCTGACTCCATCTCTGATCTGACCAGCAGCTGCCTCCTTCCCCTGCCTTCCTGCCCGCCCTCCATCCCATGCTCCCTGCATCGCTCCCTGCCTCTGTGTCCTTGCCCCCTGCCGCCCTGTCACTTCAGCTCTCTCCTGCAGGCATCTCTGCCTTCTCTGCCCTCTCCAGGCACCTTATCCCCTAAGTGGGAGGGGGTTTTGCAGCCCTGGGTGAGCTCTGTGTGTGCCCCTCGCTGTGCACCAGGCCCGTGAACAAAGCCACTCTGGGTGCTAATAGCCCCACCAGGAGCTGCTGTTGCCCAGCTCCTCAGCTGCCCGCTGTGCTCTGCACCGACCTGCCCTCATCCGAATGGAGCCAGACCCTCCCTTTGCTCTCCCATTTAATCCTTTTAAAATTTGTTTTTCATCTCTCATACTGTGAAAGCTCATTTGCAGCCTAACACCAGCGCCGATCCCTGCTCCCTTTGGTGGCACAAGTGACATTTAGAGGCCACTGAAGATGAGCACTGGCTCCCTCCCTCCTCCAGTGATCCCAGGGCTGCAGAGCCTTTGGACAGGAGAAGCATCCTGAGTCATTGCCTCCTGCCCTGGGCAGCAGTCCTGGGGGGATGCTGTGCAGCCAGTCCAGCCTCCTGCCAGGTCTCCTCTGCCTGGAGCTGGCAGCTGCCTCCTGCCCAGTTCTGTAGTGTGGGGTTTGGCTGAGGTTATTCCCAAGCAGTTTGGGACGTGTGTGCTGCAGGATGCTCCCTGTAGGGAAGCGCTGTGGCTGCACAGTGCTGACAGCAGCAGCATGATGGCTCCTGTGGGGTGCTGGGCAGAGGTGCCTGCACCAGAGGGGAGCCTTTACATAACAGAGGTGGAGCTTGCAGAGGAGCTCTGAAGGATGTGGACGCATTTCTCCCCAGTAAGTTTCAGTTTGTCAAGGAGGGAGAGCCTAAAGCAGAACGCGTTCCCTGTGTTTCCCGAGGGATGCCAGGATTGGTGCCATGAGCTGCACGGCCTCTGCAGCTCTTCTCCAAAGGGATAGGACAGCTGCAACCAGCGCCTTTCCTGGGCTGACTGTGGTGGATGTTTGACCTGGAATTATCAGGGGTGCCGTGAAAACAGCACAAATTGTCAGAAGAGCATATGTGAGGTGTTGTGAGGTGCATGGGGAGCAGGTAGCAGCAGCTCCATGGGGCTGCAGTCTGGGGCAGGAGATGGGGCTTTCAGGTGCAGGGTGGCTTCACAAAGAGAAAAAGAGAATTTTGGTTTGAAAGAAGCCACTTTGCTTTCAGGGTCTGCTCTCCTGCTTTAACATTTGAGGGCATTGAGCCAGGCTGCATTATGGTGTGGGGGATTCAGATTCACACTTGTGTGGTGTTTGTCTCCTTCGTGCCTTTTTGCAGTCCATCTGGCTGCTTGATAGTGGTTCAGGCTCTCCCAGCCATGGCCCAGCGGCTTCTTCCATTGCACTTCATCCTTTGGGTTAAGATTTTGTTGTGGAGAACACTGGCAAGTGGAGAAATAGGAAAAGGATGACATCTTCCCAGCCAGCAAGGGAAGGATGGATGCCAAAAGGCATTTAAGCACGCATTGTTTCCAGGAGTTCAGTGGGATCTGAACAAGAGGTTAAATACTCTGTGGAATTAGGGATGCTTTCCTGAATCGCTGGTGAATGAAAGGAATAATAAGTCAAACCCCTTAAAACTCTCTGTCTTTTGTTTCAGTGCTTGTCAAACTCCAATGACTTGTTAGCACTTTGAAGAAAGGACATCTTGGTTAAATATTCAGCAGTCCATTCATTAAGGTCTGAATGTTGACTATAAACATCCTTTGAAACACCCAATAGATCTTTGGCAAACTCAAGGAAGACCAGCTCTGGTATTCCCCAGCATCCCAGGGCATAAACCAAGGCGAAAGAACATTTTCTGCCTCCTCACTTAGGTCTCTTTCTGCTCTTCAAAAAGAAAGTCACCCTAATGGTTTTCCACATGTATTGTAAAGATGCAAAAAGGAAAGACAAGCCTAACTGAGAAAATGAAGATCTTTGCCAATAAGCTATTTTTTTGCCAATTGACTGCTTTTAATCTTCTGGAGGCAGACTTTTCCAGGCTTGCTTTTTGCAGCAGAGGATGGAGAAATGGTCACCTGTCTTAATGCATGAGGTTGATGCCACTGAGATTCATTTTCCAAATATCCCTGCCTTTGCCTATTCTTTCCCACCTGACATCCCTCAACAGGGCTCATTCTCCTGATTGCTGCAAAAATGAAACAGTTTTGCTGTTGAAAAGCGCCACAGTCCTGAATCTGCACTAATGCTTGTAACCTTGGACTTGATCTGATTTAGTCCTGGCCTTTGCAAAATGGCTACAGGTGTTTCTCGCTGTCAAGGGTTTGGCTTTTTCTCTCTAAAATGTTCCTCTTAAGGCTGAAATAGCCCCAGAGCTGCTCTTTCCCTTTAAATGTATAAATAGGAAGAACCCCTGATCTCCTTTTCATGAGCTTGTTGTCTCAGCACTTTAAATTAAGCCTCATGCCTCAGTTATTTCCCTTTCCTTTTAACCAAAGCTCCGCGTGGTGAGGAGCAGCTGCGTCACCTCCCTGGATCCCTTTTGGCTCCTTTCTCGCCAGTGCCCCTGGCTTGGAGAGCCCACCTTGCCCACTGTTTCTGCTGGGGCTGTGGACGTTCCTGCTCTCTGGCCAGACTCGGGTTGGGATGTTCACCCTGGAGTGAGCATTATTGCTGGGACAAGGTGATGTGGGTGCAGAGCAAGCAGGGCTGGCAGGATGGGCACATGTGTGGTACCCCAGTGTGGATGCTGAAGCCCAGCCCCAAGTGTGGATGCTGGGGAGTGAAGTAAGACCTGTCAGATTTATGTTTTCTGGGGATTTTTTTTGTTGCTGTAGAACCTGGGTGTTGCTCTGACATATTCCCAGGGTCTCGGGTTCTCACAACCTGCTGGATTTGAGGCAAGAGGAATCCTGGTGAAGATGCTTTTGTGTGATGGGGGAGAAAAGGAGGAGATCCATGTGAAAAGAGCCAAAGGAGATCCAGGATCGGAGGCTGAGCGTTACTGTCAAGTTGTGCAGATGACGGTATTTTACTCAGCCCAGGGTATATTTATAGAGGAACATAAATCATACACACATGCCCTGTTCTGAGCACTGCACACCTCCAGTATATGTATCTCTAATTAACCAGCCATGGAGAGGGAAGCAGGATTGGAGCCCACAGCCCCAGCTCCGTCCGCCAACAAAGCCACACTCTTCGTCCTAGCGGTGCCTACATTTATCTTTCCTGCAGCAGTGTTTAAAGTGAAAAGGGAGTATCAGGAGAGTTTGATAGGATCCAATTAAATTCCAGCAGATAAAATAATGATGAATTGCAGTTGAGCCCTGGCGAGACACGATGTACATTACTGCCGTCCCCGTAGCGCGAGGAAGGAGTTGAGGTCATCAACTACAGAAAAATAGGACACAGCTGCAGCCCAAGCGCTCCTCCAGAAATGCAGCCCAGGGGGATGGCGCATGTGGGAGTGAGGGGGGTTGCACAGGAAATTTGGATGTGTGGGTTTGCTTGCGGAGGAGCAGCCCCTCTGCTGCCTTCCCCAGGGACGGGCTGGGCAGGTTTTGGCTGGAGTGGGATGGATGCCCTGTGGAAAGGGGTGTGATGGCTGTGGGGCTGCCCTGCCTCCTCTGGGCTTGGAAGGGCCAGTGCCTTGTCTAGTTGGCATGACATTTGCAGGAGCATCCCGAAGTGCATCTCAGTACAATCTGCCCACAGATTTGGGGTGTTTCCCACTAGCTGCAGCTGTGTCCCCTGTGTGCCTCCCTGCAGGCACCTTCTCAGAGTGCTGAATCTCTCATCCCAAGGGAAGCTGGGTAGCTCTCAGTGCCTGTTGCTGCTAGCTGGTGGGTGGGTGAGCAGTGGGCTCTCTAGAATCAAAAGTGGGGCTGTCAGGGCAGGTGACAGCCACAGCCCTTGTTGTGTGCAGGGCTGGTGGCATTCCCTGCATGGGGGCAGGTAGGTGTGAGAATTGGAGGTGCGAGAGGAACATAGGTTGGTGGTTGTTACTTGGGAAGATGCCTGAGATAAGTTTTGGATAAAGGGCCTTGAGAAAGACTTAGTGAGGAGTTCTCTTGCCTGAGCTGCATCTCTGCAGAAGGAGACCTTGTTGGGAAGACCAGTATCCAGGTGGGTGGGGCTGAAACATCCTCTGTCCTCTCTCCTACATTCACCTTGTAAGCTCTTGATGGAGGGACAGGGAGTCTGGCTGGGTTAGGTAAGGAGCCAGCCAGTTCTCATCTCAGTTGCTGACTCACTTGATGACATCTTTCCTCCCATCCCCTTCTGTGGGCTGTGCTGCATCAGAACACATCACTTTTGGGCGCCGTTGGTTTGGTCTCAGGCTGTGCCTGTCATTTTTTGCTCCCAGAGCAAACATCCCTTTCCCATAGCTTATCCTCATAGCAGCTGCCAAGCTAAGTCATCCTTAGGCACAGCTGGGGGTCCTGGGCACCTTTGTAGAGTGAAAGATGGTCTGATAGCAGGACTGCCCGGGTAGGTGCATCCCTCCACTTACACCCATCCTGGCCTACTCTCCCGCCACTCATCCCAGTCTGCTGCCAGCCACAGGGATTGATTAACTGGGAAGTTAGTAACAGTTCAGTGTTTAATGGATGTTTAACACCATGTTAGCTCTGAGCAGGGACAAGCCGACGTGATGGGACCTGTTTGCTGTCTGTGAGCTCTTTTTTGGGTCTCATAGGATGGACAGATTGGTAAGCACCCCCTGCCTGAGCCCCACCAGCTGTGGGGCCTTCAGGGCTGGAAGGTGGCTGCTGCTTTACTTGGACGCTGCCGCCTCCCTGGCTATGGCTGTGCCTGTGGGTGGAGAGGCCCCTTTTGTGCTTACACTATGGCAAGGGCAGCTGTGAGGAGGCCTTTTGGAAACAACTTTCAAAATACGAGATGCCTTGGAAATTAGAGAGGGATCCGATGGATCTCCAAGTCCCAGGAAGCTGAGCCCGGAGCCCCTGCAGCTGCAGCTCCTGCCCGTGCACAGCCAAGTCCTGACTCCAGCTCCAGCATCCTACGGGGACCAGGAGCAGCATCCAAGCCACAGACCCACTGCTGTCTCTGCAGGGCAGGTGAGAGGCTGCTGACAGACACGCAGACGCCGAGGACACATTTTTCATTGATATCCATGTTCCCTTGGTGATCCCACGCTTTGAACACCAGCTGAGGCAACGACTCCTGCTCTGCCACGTCCCTTCACACAGTCCTGTGCTCCCGCTGCTCCCCACTGTCTGCTCCAGCTCCCTGCCACAGCAAAGTCAGCATCCTCAGCGCTGTGTCCTTTCCCAGAGGAGGCAGTCTCTCGTGCAATTGGCCTCTTCCTGTCTCAGAACCAGTGCATGAAGAGTTAATGTTCTCCCTCCCTCTCCCCCTATTCTTCTTCTTCCAACCCACCTCCCAGAAGAACTAATTTCCAAAAGCAGCCGGGGCAGAGAGATGCAAATAAGTGTTTTGGACAGCTGCAGGCTGGATGCCTTCCCAAGATGCCAGGGCCCCAAATGAGACATGTCAGAGTACAAATTGAAAATGCCAATTTCACTTACGCTGCCACGTGGCTCGTCACAGCTAAATTCTACTCCGGCGCTGCCACCACCCTCCCCAGCATGTGCTCCCTCCTGCTGCCTGGAATGGTCTCTGCTCACTGCTCTGGGTCTGGCCAGCTCCTTGTTGTGGTTCTGTTGAGGATATGCTTGGGTGGGAGTAGGATAGGGCAAGGTGAACAGATCTGGAGTTCGTAGCCAAGTTCTGCCTTCATCTTCCCAAGCCTGGTGACAGGAATGCTGCTGAGAGGCTCTAGTGGTAGATGGTGCATGGTGGAGACGTGGTGAAGGTCACCTGAGCAAAGACAACGAGAGGTGCCGTGTCTGGGGGCTGTGCTGGGGGGTGATGGGGCTCTGCCTGCAGAGCGGAGGTGGTGGTGGAGCTGTTGGGTTTGCAGCTGGATGTGTTACATCTGACAGCCGCTGTTACGGCTGACCAGCCGCAGCCTTCCTCCCTGGGGAGGGCTGCATTTTGGGGTCCTCCAGCCTGCCTGTGGGTGGACCAAGGATCACTAACCAAAAGCTCTAAGAGGACCAGGCTTGGCTCTCACTGGCACCCTGTGGGGCTGAGGGAGGGGTGCGTTGGCATAGCCAGGTCTCACACCGGGCATGTGCCCCGTTTTGGTGCCATGTCTGACGCTGGACTGGTGGTGCTGCCTGGCTGGGAGAGACTCAGCACAGAAGGGACCAGCTTTGATGCTCAGGCGAGAAGGACCCAAGTGTTGTTTTCCTGGACATGCTGGCTTCCTCCATGGGCCACATCCCTGCCCCCTGCGGAGGGGTTGAGTAGAACAGACCCACTGCAGAGGGTCCTGTGTGGGGCGGCAGCTGGGGCAGTGCTGGAGGATTTGCTGAGGCCACCTTTCCTGGTGCAGCCTGTGGCTGTGGAAGGTGGTGCTAGGACGGGCTGGGGGTGGTGGCAGGGCTGTGGCCAGCCCATGGCCGGGTGAACCACTACTGGCGCCTCCACTGCTCTCTAACAAACTCCAGCAACCCATGAATCATTCATTTAATCTCTCCTGACACGCCTGTCATTTTCTCAGGCGAGGAGCGGGGAATCTCTTGCCGAAGGAGGTCATTAGCTGTCAGGGATGGTTCCAACTGCCTTCCTGCCTCCGTATCGATTCAACCTCTCTGTCTGCATGCCGGGGCTTTGCAGGGAATATTGATGGTGCTGCTGGGGCTGGGACTCAGGTGTTGAGGCAGGGGAGAGGGGTCTGGGTGGGGAGAAGGTGCTGGCCAGGCTGGAAGGAGAAATGGAGATGGATATGTTTGGAGAGCAGCAGGTCCTAGGGCCTGAGTTTCGGGTCTCCTAAAGCTGGGGGTGTAGGATTCCCTGGTGTCACCTCCCTACATGGGAGCTCAGGGTGGTGATGCCAGTCCTGAAATGGAGTGCAGCTGGTGTCCAAGCACTGTGTGGAGCTGGGAGTGGGGCAGCTGGGGGTGTGGTTTGGAGGGGAGGACTGCTCTCTCCTGAGATCTTTCTGGGGGCTGCTGTGGCACTGGAGTGGTCCTTGGCTCTGTCCCACCCATGGCCATGTGGCCACAGCTTTATGTCATTTTATTATGGGCGATGGGGCTGGAGGGGACTGCGAGGGACATCCTCCCACTGGCTGTCAGGGGTGACTCTACTGAATCCACTCTTGTGATGTGCCCAGCCTGTCCTCCCCAAGCTTCACTAGTGATGACCATAATCCCAAATATCCAACTGAGCATCCCAGCAGTGGGGAGGACATGGGGAAGGCCCGGGAGCCCTGTGGGGAGAAGTACATCTGTGCTGCAGAGGCACCATCTGTTTCTTCCTCTTCCAGCAGCAGCAGCTTCAGACCTTTGAGTTGATGGGTTGTGGGTCTATTTAGAAACCCTCTGTTTTGCTTCTTTATCTTTTTTTGTCAGTCCAGCCCACTGGTTTCATGTGCTGTGACCAATGCTTTGATGAGTGGCTGTCAAACCTGTCTGTTCTTAGCCAGCAAGTCCCAGCCAGGACCCCATCCCTCTCCTCTGAGCTGATGGGAGACATCCATGTAACGGGATTGTATGTCTCTCTATGCCCCTCACCAGCACATTTTGTCTCAACAATTAACAGGCTCTGCCTCCTTCTGTCTCCTCCTGCAGTATTTCTATGAAGGGAATGACATCAGTGACCTGCCTGTCAACTTGTCTGTGGTCTGGAATGGGAACTTTGTCATTGACAACCCTCAGAACATCCAGGGTAAGTGAAGGATGGGATGGGACCTGACCCCCTCAACCTCCAGCCCACCGCGGCTCTGACCACAGTTTGCACCATGATGGGTTTCTAAACAAGAGGCTTTTTCCAAGAAGCTTTGGGAGACACCTTTGGCATTGAGTCCAAGGTGCTGCTGCCTCCTGCCTGTGGGGGTTTGTCCCACTGGGAATTGGTGGGAGGGGGTGAGAGCAGGTGCCTTTTTCCCCCCAAAACCTTTGCCCATGGGCTGTGGGGCCCGTGCTGACCCCAGCCCGCTCCTGCCATTGCAGCCCACCTGTACAAGTGCTCGGCGCTGCGGGAGAGCTGCGGGCTGTGCCTCAAGGCCGACCCGCGCTTCGAGTGCGGCTGGTGCGTGTCGGAGCGGCGCTGCTCCCTGCGCCAGCACTGCCTGGCCTACGAGAACAGCTGGATGCACGCCAGCAGCGGCAACAGCCGCTGCACCGACCCCAAGATCACCAAGGTATGTGGGGACGGGCGGGGGGCGATGCCCCGTGCTGAGGGGCTGCGGTGGGAATGGAGATGGGGATGTGGATGGGGCTCTCCAGTGACAGCTCACAGCAATTGGATCTACTCGGTGTTTAGTACTTGAGTGTTTTTTGTCACCACTTTCATTTCCAAGGCTAAAATCCTCTCTCCACCACCCCCATGCACTGGGCTTTTCGGCTCATTTCCAAAATTCCAATCCCTCCTGCACATGACTGAGGGATCCAGGAAAACTCTAGGTTGCTTCTCCTTGTGTTGCCATGTGCACTGGGACCGGTAGTTCATCATCATCATCATCCCATTTCCCTGACAGCTTTTATGATCTTTGCTTATAAGACTGTGTTATCCCACATGCCTGTTGGGCTGGGATCCAGGTTCACAAGGAAGGACTGGTGGGTATTTCAGCTGGATACTTTCTGCTTACCCATGGCTGGCCAGGCCTTGATCGTGTTGATTACTGGAGTCTTAGCACAGGATCTGATCTGTTTGTGTTTCATTGCCTTATCTGATGGAGGCTGGAAATGAGAGTCTCAGCTTTTCCCAGTGCGTGCCGTGTGCCTCTCACACGGATGGGCCCTGCAGTGTGCTGGGTGGCAGCCATGTGGAGAGAGGGGGGACCAGCCCTGCTGGACATGCACCTGCCTGCAGAGAACCCTGCCTGCCAGAAGTACTGCCTGCAGAGTTGCCTGGGGCTGGTGGAGTGCTGGCAGGAGAAGGGATCCATTCCTGCGGAAGTGGGATCGAGCCTCAGAGCCTGCATCCCTATGTGGAGGTCTGCTGTTGTGTGCAGAGCTTCCGGGCTCCCTGTCAGCTTCCCACTGTGCTCAGGCTGAACTTCCCAAATCCGGACCCCTAGGCATGGTGGGAGTGGAGAATGCAGTGGGCAGGTCATGGCCAGGGTGGCCTTGCTGTAGGCTGTGCTCTTGTCCTCTTGTGTTGGGGTGACCAGGGCTGCAGGCATTTACACACACACCACTCACAGCAGCTTCCCAGCAGCTGATGGTGCCCAGCGTTGGTAACAGCAGTTGGTCCAGAGCTGATGGTAACAGCTCTCCCACCCTGAATCATTATGAAATTTTACAGTAATTGCAGGTGCAGCAGGAACAGATCTGTTAGCAGCTGGGCTTGACCTTGGCACTGCTCTGTGTTAGTGCCCTGGGAGGTGGCAGTCGGTGTGGATGTGCAGGAGCTGTTGGTGTGATGCTCTTCCTGTAGCCTGCCTGTTGTCTGCTGCCTCCCACTACCCCAGTCCCACATCTGGGCTGTAGCCGTGCTTGCAAATGGCCCAGAGAAAAGCCTAGTGCAGAGAGGGCAGCATGGGCTGGTGGGGCAGAAGGGTCTCCTACAGTGGTTTCATGGGGAGCTGGAGCCTCCTTCCTGCCCAGCCCTCTGGAGTGCAGGTGTCTCCATGGGTGGTGGGGCTGCTGCTGGGAGATGACCGTGATTCTTCACCCTTGGAGTGAGGAATCACTTACCCATTGTTCAGTGGTGGAGACGAGCCCCTTCCAAACCTCTGTGGAGTCTCGCCTAGTGCTTGCTGTGACCCTCAGAGTGACATCCTTTCCCTTGGGAAGGGGGCACCCCTTGGCCTCAGCACCTCCTGGCCGTGCTGTGGCCGCTGGAGGAGCTGGGAGCAAGCCACCTGCTTGTACCCTCTGGAGCCGTTCGCTTGTTGATGTAAAAGGACCCTATGAAACCAATTAGGAGAAAAGCAGCAGTGTTTGTTGGGGCCAGGGGTGCGGAGGTGGGGGGGGAAAGGGGAGGGTTGAGCAGCTTCTGCTGTCCTCGGCAGCTCCCCCCTCCCACACACCTTGTTTAGCTGTGACCTCCCTGTGCTGGGCAGCCAACGATGTCGTTTCATTCCCGGGCTCCTTCCTCCCCGAACGCGTGGCCCTTGTCAGCTTTGCTGCGGAGGAGGAGGAATTGAACATGCTGGAGCAGCTTTTAACACTCATTTAGAAACACCAAACAAACAGCCTCTTCTTGCCAGCCACCCCGCCAGAGCTTTATTTAAGGGGAAGACCCAACCTGGTGCTGGCTGCAGCTGCTACAACGAGCTCCAGTCCCAGACTTGCTCAGGGGCTGAACAAGGTTTAGGCAAACAGTGGTTCCCCACAGCCCTGGAGGGTTTTGTTGCTGTGTAAATAGTGAGTTGTGACTGCCTCGGACTGACCCAGGGCACAGGCACCAGTCCTAGCTCTGCTGCTGGCCTGGGACATGTCCTGCAGGATGTGTGTAAGGGGACTGGGTGCTCCTGTCTGAGTTTGTGTGAGCTGAAGGTGACCAGCCCAGTGTGAATCCAGAGGGCAGAAGTTAATCCCAGCGGTGATGGCTGTAGTGGGACTGTGCAGAAACAGCCCCTGGCTCCATGAAGTCCATTAGGGTTAGGGACGTGGACAGTGTCCGCTGCTGCACATTTCCCACCCTCAGCTCATCCGCTTTTCCTTGCTGTGGAGATGATGTGCAGGAGTGAGCCTTTCACAAGGAGGGAGGAGGAGGATCCATCTGGCTCAGGCCCCAGGGCTGCAGCTGCCCAGATTTGCCAAGAATGCAAAGAGCTTACACATGCTTGGTCGAGGCTTGAGCCTGTCCAGGAGCTGGGCTTAGTGCAGGCAGAGGTGCCTGCCAGTGCTGGAGGGGAACTCAGCCAGGAGAGCAGAGGAGGCCATCACCTGCAACAGAACCATCCCTTCCCCTGGGTCAGGGTGTGATTTCTTCCTGGACTGACCCAGCCCGCATTCCTCTCTCCCTCTCCTGCTGCCTGCAGCTGCCTTCTCCCCTGCGGGAGAGGGCACTGGGGACTCAGCTGTGTCCCTGGGCCCACTCAGGGCATGCAGCTCTGCCATTCATCCCAGTTAGGGCTGCAGGTGGGCGCTTGACCTCGGGGCCAGCAATCGCTGATGTAAAACTGCCTGTAATTGCCTGGTTGTAGGCAGCGTCCCCACATACCTTGGAACAGGGCCCACACCTCTGTTCATCTCTCATCCTGCCACTGTCTGTCAGGGCGCACCTGTCTGCTTTATTGGGCATCATCCTGGTAAATGAGGTGTGGTGCTGTGGCGAGGTCCCCTCCCTTCCCAGCTGGCCTTGGCACGGGGTTTGCCAGTGAAGAGAAATGCATTTTCCCCCTGCCTGCCATTTCCCCTCTGCAGGGGCCTGGTGGAGATGCTTTCTCCTTTGAGAACATCTTGGACATGGGAATCTCATCCCTGGGTATGGCCCAAAGGCAGGACCTAGGACCTGGCCAAAAGGCAGGCACATCCAGGTGCTTCCTTGCTGGTTCTGCTGGAGCCATGGCTGATGCTGCCTTGTCTCCTTCAACTCCATGTCCTTGTCACCTAGGAGATGGCTGTGTCTGCAGCAGGGTGTCCATATCCCAGCCCTCTACTTGGACACCTCTCGTATCTCCTGACTTGTTCCTGGGGGGATTTTTTGGATACAGCTGTCACTGGGGAGGTCTTTCCCACTCTGTGGGCAACTTACAGATGTGCTGGCATTTCTTATCAGCTGTCTGCTCCTTGCTGCTTGTAACACACACCCTGCAGCTGCCTGGGCTGCAGCCTGCCCGAATGAGGTGTCCCTGTGGCTTTGCATCCTTGTGACAGGCCATGCTCTCTCCTAGTTGTTCCCTGAGACCGGCCCTAGACAAGGAGGGACCCATCTGACCATCACTGGCGAGAACCTGGGCCTGAAGTTTGAAGATGTTCGCTGGGGTGTCCGAGTGGGCAAAGTGATGTGCCTCCCCATCGAGAGCGAGTACATCAGCGCCGAGCAGTAAGTGCCTGGCGAGGGGTGGGTGTGCTCCAAATCACCTCAGCAGGTCGGGGACAGCAGTGATGGTGTTCAAATGCTGCCCACGGCTGCAAAAGACAGAGAGCTGACTGGGCTGAACTGGGAGGGAAGTACCTGCTGGTTATGGTTGCTCTGGGAGGAGCCCAAAGGCTTTGGGGAAGCTTCTCTGAGGGCTGGCAGTGTCAACTGCCACCACCTTGGTTTCTCATGGAGCTGCTGGCACCTGAGACCTTTGCTTGGCACAGAGAGTGTTTTGGTGCCAGGGCACTGAGAGTTTCTTACCCTCATCTCTTAGGATTGTGTGTGAAATCGGAGATGCCAGCCTGAGCAAGGTGCATGAGGCACGGGTAGAAGTGTGCATCCGTGACTGCACGCCCAGCTACCGGGCCATATCCCCCAAGACCTTCACCTTCGTGGTAAGCCCTGTGCTGAGGAGAGGTCTGTCACCACGAGAGGGAGGTGATGCTGGGTGGTTTTGGGTGGTTTTCTGGCTGAGTTGGAAAATTTTTCATCATTTTCCTGAGGGGCAGGTAGGGATTCTCTGGTCAGTCACTGAGTCATGATGATTGAATTTCTCCAAGGCTGCCACTGCTCTGCCTTCCCACCGTCCTGCTGGCGCTGCCAGGCCTTAGCACTGTGCCGGGCTGCTGTCCCACAGGTCCCTCTGTGGCCCTGTCACCCGGTTGAAGCTGCCTGGGGATGTGGGTTTCCATTCCGAGCCTGACTCCAGGGATGCTCTTTTCTTTTGACAGACGCCCACTTTCTCCCGAGTTGTCCCAGCCCGGGGTCCTCTCTCAGGTGGCACCTGGATCGCCATCGAAGGCACTCACCTCAATGCTGGCAGCAACGTCTCCGTGACCATCGGGGGACGGCCCTGTGCTTTTTCATGGTGAGGGGCATAGAGGGTGGTGGAGGATGGGCAACAGGCACCTTCGAAGGCAGTGGGACCCCCAGACAGAGCAGCAGCCAGAAGCCTGGCCTAGGAAGCCAGGAGGGACCACAGGAGCCAAACCCCCTGGGTGGCCAAAGGTGTCTCCTCTTGAAACTTCTGTGTGTCAGAGGCTGCAGGAAGAGCCCTAAGAACAGAGGTTTTTCTCTAAAAGCACAAAGCCCTGAGGCATGAAGTGGATAATTTTTAGATTAGGGATGATAATGGAGCGGCTCTTTAAATATTTTCCTGCGGTAATTACTGGTTATCAGCCCTAATCGCTGCTGTTTGCAGCCGCCGCACGATGGGAACGCTGAGGAGCTGCTCGGTCTTTCTTGGCTGCCTTTTGTTTCATTTCTTGAATTTTTGTTTTTTCTTTTTTTTCCTCCTTTCTCTCTTCACCCCCCAGCTGTTTCAGAAGGGGAGAGGGGCTGGGGCAGGGGGCTCCCGGGCAGCCCTGGCCCTGGCAGCCCTGGCCTCCCTCCTGCCCAGGCACTGACACGTTGTGCATTTCTGCCCCAGGAGAAGCGCCCGCGAGATCCGGTGCAGGACCCCCCCAGGGCACAGCCCCGGTGGCTCCCCCATCCTCATCAACATCAACCGGGCAGAGCTGAGCAACCCGGAGGTGAAGTACAACTACACAGAGGACCCCACCATCCAGAAGATTGATCCTGAATGGAGCATCAACAGGTGAATCATAAGGAGCTTGTGGGGTGCATGGGGCACTGTTTCCCACACGGATTTCTCGCTCCTGATGGGCACATCTCAGTGCTGTGATAGCTGCCAGGCTGCACTCCAGAGATGTGGCAAGAGGAGTGTGAGCAATGGCTTGGCACCAGGGCCGTGCTAACTCCTGGCCTACAGTGCTCAGCCTGGCAGGGGGCAAGAGCAGAGAGTGCTTTGGATCTGCTTAATTTCAGCTTGACATTTGGCGGCGGCAAATAAAATTAAAATATTTCCCATCGGGGGATTTTTTGAAATGTTTACATATTTTTCTAAAAGGTTTGAATTGGCTGGAGAGGAGGCGAAGGAATCCATTAAGAGCTAGCGCCAAGGGAAACCTTCCCCAGGCTGTTGATGAGGAACGAGCTTCCCAGAGGCATGGCCGAGGTGTCCGGGGCCACAGGGCTTTTAACACCAAGCCATGGAGAAAACCTGGCAGAGTTCAGCCTGTCCTGTCTCCCACTGCCTCTGTGGTGGAGAAAGGGTGGCAGAGAGGAGCTTGTATTTCTTGGGGTGCTTTCCTGCTCTGAATGCTTAGTTGTCTTTAGCTTGGGAGCTGTCTTCAGACCCTAAACCTGCACACGGGGTGGGATGTCAGTGTTTGATATCTCTAGTTGGCCCTTGGGTCAGCTGAAATGATTTGATATTGGTGCATGCCAGGTCCTGCCAGCTGTGCAACAAATGGGTGGGATAAGAGATTCCTGGGGTGTGGTGACTCACCCAGGTTGGGGCAGATGAGCATCTGGCTGAAGATGATGGCTGCTTCCTTCCTAGAACTCGGGAGCCAGTGCCAAGCTGCCTTTCCTAACCCATTGTCTCCATGTCTCTAGTGGTGGGACGTTGCTGACTGTGACTGGCACCAACCTGGCCACCATCAAAGAGCCCAGGATCCGGGCCAAGTACTGCAGCTCTGAGAGGGAGAACGTGAGTGGTGCTGGCTGGGGCGGGGGGCAGAGCACGAGGAGGAAGGATGCTGTGTGCAACGCAGGGCAGAAAGTGCATCCCTTGCTCTTTAGGTGTGATGGTGTGGAGAGGCTGAGGTCTGGGGGCTGCTGCCCCAAAGAGAGGCACCGATCTCTCTGCAGAGCCTCCAGCCACGTGCTGTCAGGAGAGGGTTGATATCTCAGCATTCAAAACTGGTGGGAGGTTTGTGGGACATCTATAGGATATTGGCAGAAAGAGCCCATCCCCAGTGACATCTCGCCTGCCACCCCTTGCACATCTATTGCAGACAGGAGTCTGTGTCAGCCCTGCGGTGGGATGTGATGCCTGTTGATAGAATAGAACAGGAGACTTCAAATCTTAACTCTGTGCCCAGAGCTGCTGCTTGCAGGGGATCCTTGTGGGGTCTGGTCCTGACCTTGTTGGGAGTGGGTCTGACCTCGTTCTGTGCCTCCTGCAGAACTGCACTGTCTACAATGACACCACCATGGTGTGCTATGCTCCCTCCATTGACAACCCCGTGCGGAGCCCTCCGGAGCTCGGCGACCGCCCGGACGAGATTGGCTTTGTCATGGATAATGTCCAGGCCCTGCTGATCATCAACACCACCAATTTCATCTACTACCCAGACCCTGTCTTTGAGCCGCTCAGCCCCACAGGGATGCTGGAGCTGAAGCCCAGCTCTCCCCTCATCCTCAAGGTAAAGAGGCTGCACCTAAGGGCTGAGGTGGGGACTCTGTGGAAGTGGCATTTTGTCTCTCCTGGAGCAAAGGTTTTGCCCTGTGTTGGGTTTTTTGAAACATTCCCCATTGCACGAGAACTGACAGTCTCATTCCTTGTTCCCTCAAAGGGCAGGAACCTGCTCCCGCCGGCCGCTGGTAACTCCCGCCTCAACTACACGGTGCTGATCGGAGACACTCCCTGCACCCTCACGGTCTCCGAGACACAGCTCCTCTGCGAGTCCCCCAACCTCACAGGCCAACACAAAGTCACAGTAAGTGCTGACACCAGTGCCTTTGCTCCTTGTGTCTCCTGTGTCTCAGAATTTCAGTCTTTATCCCAGCATCTTTTACCCTGCTGGGTGCTTGTCCTTGAATGAGGACCAGATAGTAGGTGTATGTGCAGGAGCATCCTCAGGAGTCATCTTCCTGCTCCCTAGGCATTCCTCTTCCTAATTACGTGTTTGGTAGGACCGAATACTTTGTCACCCCCCCGCACTCTCGGCTTGGCACTGGCTGGCACTGGGGCAAGGCAGGGGGGATTCCCACCTCTCCCCCCCAGTGCTGGCACATGCTGTAAGGCAGGCTCCTTTGTTCGTGGGGTTGTAGTGCAGCAGTGCTTGCGCTCCAGGACTCTGCCGTGTTAAAAGGGACCCAGCACAGTCCTCCCCAGGCTCCCCATCCGTGGGGGAACTCGCTTTACATCCCATCTGTTACTGTAATGTTGTCTGAATGAGACATCAAACTCTGTGCCTGCTCCACGTGCACTGGCAGTATGTGTGCTGCATGCCATTAAATGCCTCGCGCTGCTCCGGACCTGCCCCTGCCAGACCCGTGTTTTTCCACATCCTTCGGGCTGTGGGCTGGGTGTCATGCCCCAGTTCCCAGCATGGTGGGTACAGCAGGGAGGGCTACCTGTGGCACATATTCCCTGACAGCAGGTCCATTTTTTCCCCCGCCGTGATGCAGATCAAGGCTGGAGGGTTCGAGTTCTCCCCGGGGACGCTGCAGATCTACTCAGACAGCCTGCTCACCCTGCCTGCCATCATTGGCATTGGCGGCGGCGGCGGCCTGCTCCTCCTCATCATCATCATTGTCCTCATCGCCTACAAGCGCAAGTCCCGGGATGCTGACCGGACCCTGAAACGCCTCCAGCTGCAGATGGACAACCTGGAGTCTCGGGTGGCCCTGGAATGCAAAGAGGGTGAGGGATCCCTTTGCCATCAGCGTGAGGGTCTTGGGGGGTTTCTTACTGCTCCAAGGCTCAGTGTGCTCCTACCCTTTCCCTACTGGCTTTCAGAGAGGGAATGGGAATGAGCAAAGCTGCTTTGTCAGTGGAAGTGAACTCATTTTAGGTGGGATTTGGGGATTTTTCCAGTTAAGAAGTTCTCCATTTTTCCCAGTGGAAGAAAACAGAGCAAGGAGGGTAGCAAAGGCTTCCTGTGAGTGGGCAGTGGATCTCTCATTATGTGACAGACAGATGCTGTGAAACTGGACAGAATTCCTTGTATGATACTGCTGATAAAACCTAATTGCCCATTATCCCCCTGAGCTGGCTCCAGAGGCCCCGACCCTGCCAGCCACAGCCACAACCAGCCCGGACGCTGCAAATGAAGCAGGCACCGAAAACAAGATAATAAAAAGGGGAAAGAAAGACAAACCCTTTGCTCCCCCAAGTCCCCATCCCTCCACATGCCTGCGGATGGCACTGGTGACAGGGAGAGGGGAGGGAGCTGGTGGAGGGGATGGTGTCTTGTCTTCCGCAGCTGGCAGATAAAAGGATCTGCTTTTAATTAAAAGGCACAATCTCTTCCCTGCCTTTTCTCTTTTCTAGTCCCGCTAGTTACAGATAAGATAGCACGCCTTTCAAGCTGACGGTTTGTTTTTTCTCATCAGGCTGACGAGCCTGCAGTCCTCTGCCTGGCTTTCAGCTCCCTTTAAAGTGCTGTTAATTTGATTTTTCTGAGGGTTTTCTACCCCCACCCCACCCCCCTTCCCTGGTGCATCTCCAGGACTCTTCTCCCATCAGCTTTTCCCTGTAGGTGCAATTAAAGGTTCAGGACCCCCTGGATCACATTCCCCCTCGAGTCACAGCTGCCTCTGCTGGGATCGGGAGGTTCCAGGGTGGGTGTGTTCAAGCTCTTCTCTCAAGTAGTATTTAGGTCAAAAAGAAATGAGGACAATCTTGTGGTTTAGGCTAACGTTTTCCCCAAGAAGCTCTGTTTTTGTTCAAGCCTTGCTGTTTCCCCCTTCCCCCAGCATCCCTGGGAGTCTGCAAGTGCTGGGCAAGGGGGGAATTTGAGCCCCCTGGGACCTGGCAGTTCTGTTCCCAAATCTGCCGCTTGATTTATTCTGGGGATGTCATCCCCACACTCTGCAGCTCAGTTTCTCCATCTGTGAGATGGGGACAGCAATCACAGCCTGCCAGGAAGAGGAATGCTGAGAATATTCACGCCTTGGGGGGGTCCACCCGCGGGGTGCTGGGGGTATGGTGAGGGGCTGAGTGCCAGTGCTGTGTGCTGAGACTCCAGGATGTGTTGTTTAGTTTTGCTTTTCCCACCCCAGCCTTTGCTGAGCTGCAGACAGACATCAACGAGCTGACCAACGACCTGGATGGGGCTGGCATCCCCTTTCTGGATTACCGCACCTACGCCATGCGGGTTCTCTTCCCGGGGATAGAAGACCACCCTGTGCTGAAGGAGATGGAGGTGTGGGTCTGTCTGTCTGTCTCTGTAGTGTTCCACACTGGGAATGTGCCCCTACACAGTCCCCTGCACGAGTCCCTGTGCCCCGGGGCTGGAGAGATGCTTTGGTTGGATGCTGGCCCAGCGTGGTGCATCTCTCCACGTGGCAGCCGGCACGGATGTGGACCGGCTGCCAAATGGTTACTGCGCTCCCTGACATTAATATCAATATTTATATTAATATCATTGCTGCTGTCATTTTCTACAACACTTGCTTTATTCAATTGGGCTTGTTTGATGCCTGACCGGTCGCTCGTTTTTAGCAGGGTTGTCTGACATCGCCTGCTTGCTTGGCTCCACTTCCCCATGCAGAACCCCTCCTTGGCATCCTTCCTCTGCTCCCCAAACCAGCTCCTTCTCCTCTCCCGGCCTCCCCACCTCTGTATAATTTAGTGCATGCAATTGCACAGCAATTGCTTCTCATGTGCTGGGCTGCTGAGGCCACTCTTGATTAGAAGAAGGAGGGGGGTGACCTTCGCTTCCCCTCACTGCTGACCCAGCACAATAATTAATGTCGACGTGGGCTTCACAATGTATTTAGGAGAAGTAATTGGCCCTGGTGCAAGATGCATGGTCACTAATTACAACACAACAAGCTCTTACCAACTGCAAGTGCACGTGCTGGTGCTGTACACCAGCATGGCTACGGCATGGGCCCTGGCCTTCTGCCTGCTCTGTTTCCCCAGTCCCTAATCCCAGCTCTGGAGGGCGGTGGGGACCCTGTTTCCATGGATTTCCCCTTGCAGCTCAGGTTTCCGGATGCTCAGAGCCAAAGCAGGCGTGTAGGTCTCCCTGGGGCACAGCCCTTCCTGTCTGTGCAGATGCCTGGCTCTCCTCTCACCTCTGCTCTTGCTCTTAAAGGTTTTCCCTAAAGAGGGAAAGTGGAAAGGGTATCAAAAAAGGTATCAGAGGAGGAATTTTGCATTTGCTGTGGCAGGCTGGGTGGACTTTGTCCACTTCCAACTCCTAACTCAAAACATCCTGCTTGAGAGAGCACACCAGCTCAGCCTGGCCTGGGAAGCAAGGGGTTAAATTTGCGAAGGGGAAAAAAAATCCCCAAAAGAGATTAAATAAAGCAACTCCAGTTGTGTAAGCTTCATCTAATTTAATCAGGTTTGCTTTTATTTGTCTCTTTACTCAGAGTGTAACATTAGCTATTGCAAGTGACGGAAGGAAGCGGCGCTTGCTCACGCACACGCTAATCCACAGTGAGCACCGGTACCAGCTCCCTTCCTCTGCAGGGTTTAGGGGGAGGCTGCTTGCTGTGTGAGAATTTAAGCCTGATTAAATATTTCATTCAGTATTGTTCATTTATTTATTTCTGCTAATGATCAGCAAGCTGAACATGAGGGCTTAGAACTGACAAGGACTTGGTGGGAAACAGGGTTTTTGTCCAGCAGGAAAAAGTAGTTTGGAGAGGGAAGTTACAACTGTGAGGAATTTCACTGAACTGAAGAGCACCAATCCAAAGTTTTGATTGAAGTGAAATGATTTGATGTGTCAAAACTCTGTTCTTAATTTTGAGTTGGTGTTTTGAAATGAAAAGTGTTGTTTTGTCTCCAAATACCGACATGAAGCGAAATTTTATGCTCATTCTCCCAGTCAGGAAGACAAGGGGGAGAGTTAAAGAAAGATGGATGTTTTACCATCAGAAGGCTTTTACTCTTCTTTAATGGGAAAACAGAGTATTGTAAAAATATTCATTTCTGGTAATGAATGTGGTCAGGGCTGGCCAGAGCTGGGCTGCTGATGGCAATGCAGGTGTGAAAGCATCCCAGCCCAATCCCTGCTGGGTCCTATGTGGCCAAGAAGGGCCAGAAATGCACCTTCAAATGTCTCATGAGTAAAGGGACTCTTTCAAGGTGTGTCTGGAGTGGGACAGAGCCAGATTTCTGCTATTATTTCCGTCTCTGAAATCCATCCCCCCCAACCAGGTGGGTTTGCTGCTGGTGTAGCTCAGAGTTGTGGCTTTATTTGCTTTCTGTGTAATACCCAAAGTGCGTGTTGCAGCAACTTGGGTGGGAATTGAGCTGCTTGTTAGCTGAAATTGAAAATTATAATTTGTGTGTGTGCTTGGGAGTGCAGTATTTGTTTATGGGAGGGAAGTGTGTTTACGTGTCTGCACACAAGTGGGAGAGAGTCTTTGTATGGAAGGGTGTGTCTGTATAGACACACATGTACATTGATGCCCTGAGACTCTGTTAACCTGATGCTGGGGTTTTACAAACTAGATGACACTTCTGGGGGAACTGAGACTGATGATGAAAAAGGAAGCTTCGTAGTAGGGAGAGACCAAGTCCAGCTGCTTTTTGACCCTTTTTCATCATTTCCTCTTGTGGGATTGAGGGTGAATTCAGGGTGTGGTTCAGTCCAGCCACCTTCTTGTCAGCCTCCCCATCATGCCCGTCTCTCAGCTTTGCTCTATCCTTGCAGGTCCAGGCCAATGTGGAGAAGTCCTTGACCCTCTTTGGTCAGCTCCTGAACAAGAAGCACTTCCTGCTGACCTTCATCCGCACTCTGGAGGCCCAGCGGAGCTTCTCCATGCGGGACCGCGGCAACGTGGCCTCGCTCATCATGACGGCGCTGCAGGGCGAGATGGAGTATGCCACGGGGGTGCTGAAACAGCTCCTCTCTGACCTGATTGAGAAGAACTTGGAAAGCAAGAACCACCCCAAGCTGCTCTTGCGGAGGTGAGTGTCCCCCTGAGAGGCTGGAGCTGTGGGACAGTGCCCAGGCACTTCTGAGCGCAGTGACATGGGCTGGTGTCCTTTGGGGATGCCATCAGAGATGGCTTTGGTGTTGGATGTGGTCAAGCATTTCCTTGCTTGTCTGTGTGCAGGTATGAGGGATGTGGGACCATCTGGCCCCAGCCAACTCAGCACAACCTGTGCTATGTTCTCACTCTGGTTTGGCCTCTGTGGGCTCATGTTGCCTGGGAAGGAGAGAACAAGGTGCTTGCCAGCTGTGCAGGCTGGTGCAGGGAGGGCACATGCTGCTGTCAGGCACTCTGGCGTGTTGCTGTAGGTCACCTGGAGAAGGGAAGGTAACCAGGTGGTCCCCCACATCTCTCTGCATGTGGGGCAGCACTTGCCTTGTCTGGTGGCCTCCTGCGTGGGTGCCCCTGTGGGCTGGCAGCAGGCAGGAGTCCTCCTTTCCCTGCTGTCTCCTCGGGGCTTACCTGCCTTGCCAGGCAGACGGGGGTTTTCCTGGGAAAGTCACTCATCTCTGCAAGCTGAGAGTGTTGCCGGGGCCGGGGGAAGTGCAAGCATGAGGCAGCCTGCCAAGCCCTGCTGTGAGTCTGCCTGCCCCATCAATATTTAACGATAGCTCTGAGCACTCCTTCATCACGGGCTGATGAATATTGAAAGATACACCAAGTCCTGAACAAAAACTATTAATAAGCTCCACTGGTTCAGCTTGAGGCCCTCCGTGCCATCTTCTCCCTTTTCATGCCATGGGGTGCCTCCCCACCTCCACCTCCAGCAGCCTGGTGCCACTAGCCTTTCGCAGAGGTGCAGGGATGGCTGAGAGGCACAGGGCTAGCATGTCACCAGAAAGGCTCAAGAAACCCAGAGCATCTTTCAAACATCAACTGCTGTTCATGACATGGCCAGGCTGGACAAAGCCTGCCAGGTTTTGCGTGGGTGGCCCTGGGGAAACACCTGGAGAAGACCCAGATGTGAGCTGGTCCCAGTTACATCCGTGCTGCCCATGTCATTAGGCACATTGCTTTCTTACTCCCTCTGCTTCATTTATCTCGTTACAAGGGTGCCCTTAATGTCTCAGAGCATCTCATTAGCAGCGTGTCAGAGAGGCTGTGTCGTGCAGACCTGTGGCTGTCCGGGAGTGGCGTGGATCTTGGCTGTGCCAACCATCCCTCTCCCCTGACTGCATTCTTAGGCTCTTCCCTTCCGATTGTCCCTCCATAACACTAGGTTTCACTGAAATATTTAGAATGCATTTCCAGCTCCTGAAGTAAATCAATAAAATATAAAATAAAAGACATCAAGAGGAGGCCGGCAGCAGCAGTGGCTGAGCTGTGGCAGTGGCACAGGGGTACAGCCCAGCCTGTCCAAAGGCTGTCAGTCCTCAGCCACAGTGCTCGAGGGCCATTGCAGTTAGGACAGGGATTAGGTCCCTTGCTTCTGCCTCCCTGAGTGATATTTAACAAAGAGATACAGTTCTTGAAGCCACGAGTGGGGCCGAGGGCTGTGCTTCTCTGTCTGTTTGATTAGCCCTGCTGTTGGGTGTGAGAGTGTGCTTACTGCCCAAGGCAACTGGATTAGCGTTGATCTAACTGGGGAGAGCTGTTATTTATTTATTTGGTTGTTGGATAATCCCCCCATTGCTGTGGCATCTGGCTCTATCATGGATAAAAACAAACATCTGCCAGAGCCTGAGTGGTGGCACTCCAGATAAGCGTTATGGGCTTGTCAGGTCCTTTCTAGGGCCAGGGAGCATGTCTGCTGAATAGCTGCAGTCCACTCCTCCCTTGGTTTTTTCTCCACGTCCCTTTCCTTCTCCCTTTTTTGCTCCCTATGGTGGATTATTCTTTCCTGGTGGGGGCATTAAGCCTTCCCTTCCCTGAAGGCTCAGGTAATGCTGTCCTCAAATGGTTTAGGGAGGGCAAAAGGGGCTAAGCCCCATTAGCACAAGAGAAAACCTTGGAAGGGACCATATGACACTGAGGCAGCTTGAATAAACTCTGGGAAAGTGGATTTCCTGCCTCAGCCATCTGGTCTTTGGGAACTGCTCCTGGCCCATCTGCCTGGCATAGCGTTGCCGTTGGGCAGTGCATGGAATTGGGCAGTGGGACTCCATCTGATGGCTCTAACATTTTGGTTCCTTCTGGATTTTGTTTCTTGAGTGATCCATTTGTATTTGTTTCCCTGGTGCAAGACGAATGCAGCCATGTCCCTGAGGTTATTAGTACTGCCTGTGCTTTCAGGACTGTCTGCATTTGCAAGTGGCTGATCAGATAGTTAATGGGTGGATAAGCTGAAGAAGCCTAACTGGAGAGGGTCAAGGGACTGGCTGGCATTTTTACTTTAGAAGGAGTGAAGGCCATGTTAAAAATAATAGACATGTTAAGAGGAGTTTTAATCTTGTGGCAGAGAGGTAAGGTGTGGTGCAGAGACAGGCATATGAGGCTGCACCTGTTGGGCTGCTTGGTTCACCAGGGTCTGGTGTCACCCTCAGCTCCCTCCACACCTCCATGTCCCTCTCTGCTGGTGTGGCACGTCCTGGCTGCAGTACCAGCACCCCGAGGTTCCCTCATTCTATTCGGACCCACCACGTTTCACACCCATCCCGAGGGATCCTTCTCTCTCTCTTGTGCATGGTCCCCAGCAGACACAGGCAGCTCCCCTGGACCTTCCCTGCTGTGCTGCTTTGGAGCACAGTGTAATCTGGGTTTGAACTCTGCTTTATGAAACTAGGGGCAATGTATAGGTTTTCTCAAGGCAGCTTTGGCTGCTTCCTTCAACTGCATATCCAAAAGCTGAGAGGCACAGCTCCGTTTTAAAATTCCTTTTGGTGCAAGTGGGTGCAGCACTGTACACTTGCAAACTGCTACATCACCACCCCTCTCCAAGGAGACACACAGAAACCCTAAACTTCCACCATGCAGGCATGGAAGGGTTAAATTCCAAGCTTGGCATAGTGTCTGTGTTCCAAAAGTACGTGGAAAACAGGTTAAGCTTCCAACCACTGCTCTTACTCCCTTCTCCTTTAATCCTCTTGTTTTCAGATGAATTAGTAGTGGGGATAAGTTTGATCAAAACCATATTTGGGTCAAAGTTTCCAGACCTAAATCTGGTCATGGCTTTAACCAAGGCCATGTACCAGTGGGCTGGTGGTGGTCAGTGTCCTCTTGCTCTGCTATGGGCCCTGGGCTTTGAGGCTTTAGAGATCAAGGGCTGCTTCAGGGGTTGCAGGGAGGTCCCATGTCACCAGTAGCGGTGGCCTGCATCAGGGCCATGGCAGTACTGAGTGCACTGCAGGACCATAAGGTCCCAGGTGGGGAAAGGGGCTTCCAGATAGATCTGTCTTTGCCTTGCAGCCTCTGCTCTTCCTTCAGGTTGTACTTTAACTGGGGAGCTTGAGGTAGGTTTGGGGATATTGTACCCCTTAGGTGCCTCATACAATCCTCCTGTGGAGGGAGCTGCCTGGTTCCACTGGGACATCGTAGAAGAAACAAAGTTCATTGAAGTAGACGGTACCAGGGAGAAGCAGAAAGCTGCTCATCCCCTGGGTGAGACTCCTGGTGGGACAAGGTTGAGCTTGACTTGTTGCAGTTCTTCAAATATGCTAGAAACCAATTTGCTTTTCTCTCCTGGGGGTCTGCTGATGGGCAGGCTTCCGCTAGAGCTTGTGCTGTCCGCTTGTGCCCCTGGCTTTGAGCCTCCTGTCTTTCCAGATGAAGCCTTTTAAAGCCAAAAATAATTTAGCCACAGTCTAAGGGTGAGGTGGCAACGGGTGAGATCAGAGACCTTTAATATTCTCTGCTGATGGCTTTGCTCTCTACCTTCCCTACAGAACGGAGTCAGTGGCAGAGAAGATGCTGACAAATTGGTTCACGTTTCTGCTGTACAAGTTTCTGAAGGTGAGTTGGGGAAGGGATGGCAACTCCGTGTGGACAGGGAGGTTGTTCCTGCCTTGCTGGGCCAGGCAGCGTGCTACCCAAAGCCCAGGCTGATGTGCTCCTGAGCATTGCTGCTCCCTCCCAGAGCAGAGATTGCTTCCCAGACCTCCGTTCCCATCCTGGTTTTCTGAGATGCAATTCTGGTCTCCTTTTTGGGAAATAGCTGAGATTGGGAAATGAAATCCAGATTGGGATTGCTTAATGTGTAGTGGGTTTGAGATTTTAACAATGGTGCCCTGAGGAAAGATAAATCTGAAGCAATTCAGCTGAGTCTTGGAGTGGTCCTCATTCCTCTCTTCTTGCTTTTGCTTGTGTAACTCAGGAGGAAAAAGCCCTTAGAAGTGACCTTTCTGTAGGCATGGCTGTGATGGGAGGCTGTTTCTGCCTCTTTGAGTTGTAGTTTGATGAGTTGCACTCTTTACGTAATGCCGCTGCTTTTCCTTCATCTCTCCAACACTGAGGTTCTGTGGCAGGGCACTTGTTTCCTGCAGGCATCTCCACTTCTCTTGCTGCATCCCCTGCCAAGGGCGCTCTGGTGGGGATGGATGCCTTGAGGGGCTTGTTGACAGCCAGGGACAGAGCTCTCCACTGCACCTGCATGGGGCTGCAGAGCCTGTTAGCTTGAATTCACCTGTTTCCCAATTTCATCGGGGTAGCAGAAGAGGATGCCGCAGTGTAAGCTCTGTTTTACCCCTGGTGCATCTACCCATATCGAGAACATTTATTCCATCAGCACCAGTGCTTCCACCTGCTAGAGCTGCACCAGTTTCCATGCAGATTACACGGCAGCAGCTCCAGTGCATGGACCCCTGGCCCAGTCCTGCTGCAAATTTGGGATGACTCCGACGGGTGAACGGCGCCTGCGATCCTGCCGCTTGTTTGTCAGGCAGCAGGGCTGTTTCTTGGGATCCTGCCTGGTGTCGGTGCAGTGAGACTGGGTGGCACACAGCCGTTTTTGTGGGATTTCATCCCTCATTAAGATGAAGAGGGTTTGAACCATTTCCAGCCAAGAGATGAGAGCGAGCAGGAGTCTGAGCAGAACTCAAGTGATCGTCAACGAGAGGTGATTTATAATATCACTTACATGCACTTGGCTTTTTGCCTCTATCGAGGAATAGCCTGTATCTATAAAAAGCTATCTAGCATGCTGGAGATTGTTTGCCAGCAGTGGGAGAGAAGAGCTGTGCTGGTCATGGGGAGATGTCAAACCTCCCACCACCCCTTTGTGCCAGGGCTTTGCCCAGCATGGCCCTTGTGTCAGCAGTGCCCAGTGGGATCGGGTAGAAGACTGGCAGAAGGCTCTTTGGGCTCCGTGAACTTGGTGGGGCAGGCAGGAGTAGCTCCCCTCAAGGCTCCCTGAATAGGGTTATGCTTTGGCCGAGCAAACTGCAGTGCACAGCTTACGAACACCTGCAGCAGCGTCTGGGGACATTGTATTTGCGTGTGTGACCTGACATCCTTTACCTGTCCCTGGCTGGACTGGGCCATGTTCAGAAGCTACTCTGGATCAGCTCATGCACCATCATTGTCCTGCACGTGTCGTTGTCCCACTTCAGAGAGGCTTCTGGGCACATCACCAGGTGTGGAGCAGGTCTGAGGATAAGGAGTAGCAGGTGAGGGATGTGGGGATGGTGGGATCAGGGCAATGCCTCTCTATAAAAAGGTCCTTGGCTACATCATGACTTAGTCATGGGAAAACACCTCCAGTCTCTGTGTGGTAGCAGCAGGAGAAAGGTCTGATCTAGGTGCACCATTACAAGAGAAACATACACAGAGGGCCTAGATGAACTTGCTGGCTGGGTAATTTGTTATGCTGGGGATTCATCTCCTTGGGAAGTGGTTGAAACTCCACTGCTTGAGTCACTTGAGTTAAACTGGAAGAGACTTGAGGATGTGCTCATGCCCTCTTCTGGCTCAGCCCCACCAGAGGAGACCCACGAGGCTGTTCTCACCTGTCTCTGGGCAGTGAGGATCACAGGTGGCAGCAAGAGCAGGAGAAGGCCATGGAGTAGATGGAGAGTATCACAGCAGACAGTTTGCCAGCAGGGAAAGTGCCCCAAATTGTGGTAATTGTGCGTGTAAATGAGGCAGACAGCTACGTGCCCAGCTGCCAGATCGGCTCTCAGCAAACCGGCCCCGAGCAGGGCAAGATACACTGGGGTGAGGGATGGGAACAGGGGCAGGACAGCCCCTCATGCCCAGGGCCAGCAGCGTGGGGAGCCAGCGAGGGCTGGCGCTTTCAGGAGGACCCTGTAGTAGCATTCATCAGACTCTTAATGAGACACCTCAGGGAAAGGGAGATGGATAAATCGAGACAAGTGCTGAAAAATGCACAATATTAGGTGCCTGATGAGCTAGATCTAGTCAGTAAGACAGTTTGGGAATTAGCTGGCTTGTCTCAGCCTGCTCCCAACATATCAATACGGGCGTGCACAGGGTGTCTGCAGCTGCCTTCCTCCAGCTCGGCTCCCATGGAGAGCCCCCAAGGCTCCCCTCAGTCAGATCCCCAGCAGTGAGCAAACTGCATGAGGGCTAGCAGCGTGGGCACAGTCACATCTGGGGGACAGGCTGCCCTTCATCAACCTGAGGGACCACCTGGCCACATCTCAGTGGTCTCCTCCTGTATTTCACCCAGTGGAGTTCATCTCAGGTCAACTGCCCAGCACTGGTTTCTTTGGTCCCTGTTCATTCTGTTGGTCTCTGTCAAAGATGATCCCTAAACCATCCTCATCTGCAGTATCTCAGTGAGCTGTGGCCCACAGCAGCACCTTGGCCCTGATCTTCAAGAGACCATGGAGTCAGTGAGGCTGGAAGTGAGGTGTTGCATTTTAAGGGTAGGATCCACATTAGGAACAGGTGGAGAAGCCAGTGTGGGAAAGACTGAGCCCACCTCTCTTGGTGTGGATCCCCAGAGGTGGTGCAGAGCTGCAGATGTGGGGCAGCAGCCGTGCCTTACTGGAGAGGTGGAAGCTGTGGGCTGAGACTGCAGCAACCATGGCAGATGGAAGTAAGAGTCCTGCTCCAAGCTTTCCTTCATCCATACCGCTTCCGCAGGCTTGGAAATTTCACAAGGAGTTTTTGCTAGCAACCAAAAAAGGCACCTCGAGTCTTTCCACCAGAACCAGAGGGGTAGGCTTGGGGTGCCCTGAGACCCCTGGGCTCTCACCACTCTGCAGCCAGCCTCGCCTTGCCAGGCAGCCGGAGATGCGCAGCCTAGCACCCACTTGGGTCTCTCACTTTTCCAAGCTGACTTAATGAAGCCAAGTTTGCAAATGAAACATAATTTCAAAGACAGGCGTGTTGTCGGAAGGTCTGGGGATGATGTATGCCTGTTCCTGCTCGTTAGCAGCTGTCTCTTTAATTACCGCAGATGCTAACGAGATGCTAACAGCATATGGTGACAGGGAGAGCAGCCGCACTTTGCACCAAAGTACAATTTATTTGTGAGGTGGCCGGGGGGAGGGATGAGGGCTAGTGGGGTAAAATCTGCTGGGACTTCTTCCCATCCTCTCTGCTCCCACTGTACTGCTTTTTCTCCCTTAGGGCTAATGGCTGTATCTGGAAGGGCTCACTGGGATGCAGCTCAGGGGAGACGTTTGGGCCCTGGGTGATGGACGGGTGTCCACTCCAAGCCCTGCTATGCCAAATCCTGGCTCCAGGCTGGTTGGTGCTTCCAACCTTGGCAGGTCCTTTCCTGTTCCCGAATCTAGCATCCATATTTTAGGGGGAAGTGTCTGGCCCAGTTTCCCTTTCCCTTCCTCACATGTATGAGATAGATGCTGATGTGGCTCTGTCTGGTGGCTAAAGCTGGCTCTGACTACAAGGCTTTGGCAGTGGAGATGGGTAGGTGGCAAATGATTTAGCTGCAGGAAACCTCATTGCCTGGTCCCCTCCGTCACCCAGAGACTCAGGGTAGGGTTGTCTGTGAGTTGTTCCCTTGCTTTTCCTTCCCAGTGGATCTGTCTGGCTGTGCCCAGCTGTCATTTGGAGAAACCTCCTTTGACCTTCTCTCATGTGAGGCTGGGCTCCTGGCAGATGTCAGAACTGCATCATGATACCTGGGCAGGAACCCCCAGGCTGTCCCACTGCAGCGTGCCCTTTCCAGTCCTCAGGTGCTTCTCTTGTGTGGAGTAGCTCAAAAGACAGGCTGTATCCCGTACTCAAGGTCCCCAGACTCAATCTGCTCTTCAGTAGACCTGAATTTACCCTTTTTAGCTCATCTTTGGCTTGCAGAATGAGCAGAATTCACCCGGAAGTGTCTGGAAGCTCTGGGAATCTGAGCCTATGGGTTGATAGACAAACAACTTCCAGTGGGCTTGGAAGGGAGTGAGTTCCTTCAGAGCATGAATTTTACCATGGACCCCCTTCCCTGCAGTTTTGAGTAGGGCTGGAGACTCTTTATAATGCCATGGGTGGGGGCTGATGCTGCAGGGCCACAGGAGACTTCTGACATGATGGTGGTTCTTGAAAGGCAAAGCTGGTGCCTGGCACCTTCTAACTCCTCTCTCCCCTCTCCTCCATCCCCCTGTCCCACAGGAATGTGCTGGGGAACCACTCTTCATGCTCTACTGTGCCATCAAGCAGCAGATGGAGAAGGGACCCATTGATGCCATCACAGGAGAGGCTCGCTACTCCCTCAGTGAGGACAAGCTCATCCGGCAGCAGATTGACTACAAAATGCTGGTTAGTGCAAGCAGAAGCCTCTGTGGTACTGGTGCTTGCCAGGACTGCCAGGTCCAGCTCTTTAACAAGGTCTTGGGGGCACACAAAATGCTTTCGGACAGGGTTTTGTCCGTTGTTCTCTCCAGCATTCCTGGGGTGCCTCTTGCCCTGTCTGAGTGGAGCCCATCTCAGACAGGGTCAGAAACAGGACCTTTCCTTTGCAAGGTTTGCTCTTGCCATGGGCCCAAGCAAGCCAAACATGAATTGAATCCTGCTCCGTATATCTCCAAGCAAACCCCCTGGCACTGGCAGGTTTGGGTGAGAGATGCCGTTGAGCTTGTGCTACGTGGAGCAGCCCATAGCTCATGTTGGGTGGGGATCGAAGTTAGAGCTTTGAGGTTACTGCAGGAGATGGAGAGATACTTCTCTTCTTCCTTCTGAGCCCTCTCCTCTGTTCAGCTAAATGATAAGCCAGACCCTTCCCCTGGCTGAGCCTGCAGCTGCTTCTTCACCTGCAGCTCAGTCTCCACTGGGATGGTTGAGAGGGGAGTGGAGTGTTCCTGGGCATTGCTCGTTCTCAACAGGCTTTGGTGCATTGGGCATGGTCTGCTGGCCCAGGATTCCTTCACTGACACTGTGCTCCATTTCCGGGAATTGGAGATTTGAGAGTGGCAGGGAGAGGTGGGGAAAGGGAGAAGGAGTGCAGGAATGTGCCATGTGGCTACAACTCCACAGCAGCCCAGGAGGTGAGAAGACACAGCGTGTAGACAGCTGTAGCCTTGTGTCCTTGGACCTGCCTTTGCAGCCAGTATGTCACAGCCTCTCACTCGAACCTTTCTGACCCTGTGCAGACCCTCAACTGCGTGAACCCTGAGAATGAGAATGCCCCAGAGATCCCTGTCAAGGTGCTGAACTGCGACACCATCACGCAGGTGAAGGAGAAGCTGCTGGATGCTGTCTACAAGGGTGTGCCCTATTCCCAGCGACCCAAAGCTGGAGACATGGACCTGGGTAAGAGAGAGGCCAAGAACTTCCCTGTGGGGAACAGGGATGTGTCTAAGAGCAGAAGTGACAAAAAATCTGGGCAGGGCAGGAAAATCAACATATCTTCCAGGAGAACATTTGTGCTTGTTCAGTCCACTTTTGCCATGCTGGTGGCACTGACTGTGCGTGGGCATGAGAGTGTGGATCCTGCAAGTAGAGGCGATGAGGAGAAGAGCTCCCTTGGCTCTGACTGGGGTCTGAATTGCAGGTTTGAGGTGTCTTGAGATCCAAGGAGGCCAGCAATAGCTGAGACCAGCATTAATAGTCCTGTTCTTAAACAGGGGACAGGGGAATGCAGAGGAGCAAAGGTAAGTCACCAGGGTCAAACTGATGCTGTCTCTCCTTGAGTACTTGGATTTGCCCAACACACTGATAGTCGTCAGCCCTGGGGCTCAGAGAAGGGTGGGAGGGCTCTTTAGCTGATGCCTGGGTACTGTGCTCCTGCCCTTGCCTGAGCTTTGTGCTCCTGTGATCCACTAACCACGAGCCCTTCTCTCTCGCGGGGACAGAATGGCGGCAGGGCAGGATGGCTCGGATCATACTGCAGGATGAAGATGTCACCACAAAGATTGACAATGACTGGAAGAGGCTGAACACCCTGGCCCACTACCAGGTAAGGCTGTCCGTGATGGAGAACACTGAGCAGTCACCAGCTGCTTTGAGTTTGAGCATCTTTTCTCCCTCCTCAGCTTGGTCAGGGCCTGGGCTCAGCTCTCCAGGGCCATGGCCAGGAGGTCTGCAGTCACTTTCCTGCCTGCACCTCACGTTTATAGTCCTTTTAAATGGGGCATTTCCAGGGTTCATAGAGGCTGTTTCCGCTGAGCTTCCTGGTGTGTTCCTGTTCTGCCCCTTCCCCCAGCTGTCACAGAGCTATGTCAGGCTCCTCTGCTGGAGATGATGTCCCTGTGGTGGTGGCAGTGTAGCTGCATCCCTCTGGGGCTGGTTCCTGCCGGGGCTGTTCCCCCTGTGCCTCTCTGGTGTGGCAGCCTGCTCAGCCCATCTCTGCCCGCAGGTGACGGATGGCTCCTCGGTCGCCCTGGTGCCCAAGCAGAACTCAGCATACAACATCTCCAACTCCTCCACCTTCACCAAGTCCCTCAGCAGATATGGTGAGTGCACAGGGGCTGGCAGGGGAGGTGGCACTGGGCTGGGTATGTGGACCAAGGCACAGGGCAAGTGACTATAACCGTAACTCATGTGAAAAAAGTCCTCCAAACTCCCAGCTCTCCTGCACCATGCTCTTTATTCTGGTGTTGGAGGGGGAGCAGGTGCCCTCAGAGCCATCTTTTTTTGCAGTGTGTTGGACTCAGGGGAAAAAGGCAAATGTTAGATGGCTGCTGTTTTCCCTTTTATTCCCCTGAAATCTAATTAAAATAAGCACAGAGGCACTTAGCACTTAAAAGAGCAGAGTTGAAGACTCCCACGAACATGCTGGCAGGTGTACTTCAGCCTTGGTTTGGAAGGGAATAGTGTGATCAGCTCAGACTGGCACAGGAAGCATCTGTGATCCTGGCACTTGCATGCTGGGAGCAGGACAGGCTCTGCAGAATTCCCTCCACGGTGGTCCTGGTCCCTGTACCTCAGCCAGGCTTGCATGGGGCCCACCCAGCAGGCTGTGAGGACGGTCACAGCAGAGCTCCCAGCCCATGGTGGCGGCAGGGGCTGAATCACAAAGCTCCTCTGGAGGGGAGGGGGGGGGGAGGATGGGGCAGGGGCTGAATCCCAAAGCTCCTCTGGAGGGGAGGGGGATGATGGGGCTGGTGGCGAGGCAGAGGTGGCAGGGTAGGAGCATCCCCCTGTGCTTCCAGAGAGCATGCTGAGGACAGCCAGCAGCCCCGACAGCCTGCGCTCACGGACCCCCATGATCACCCCCGACCTGGAGAGTGGCACCAAGCTNGGAGGGCTCTTTAGCTGATGCCTGGGTACTGTGCTCCTGCCCTTGCCTGAGCTTTGTGCTCCTGTGATCCGCTAACCACGAGCCCTTCTCTCTCGCGGGGACAGAATGGCGGCAGGGCAGGATGGCTCGGATCATACTGCAGGATGAAGATGTCACCACAAAGATTGACAATGACTGGAAGAGGCTGAACACCCTGGCCCACTACCAGGTAAGGCTGTCCGTGATGGAGAACACTGAGCAGTCACCAGCTGCTTTGAGTTTGAGCATCTTTTCTCCCTCCTCAGCTTGGTCAGGGCCTGGGCTCAGCTCTCCAGGGCCATGGCCAGGAGGTCTGCAGTCACTTTCCTGCCTGCACCTCACGTTTATAGTCCTTTTAAATGGGGCATTTCCAGGGTTCATAGAGGCTGTTTCCCACTCTGACCCTACTCTGCCTGTGCTGAGCTTCCTGGTGTGTTCCTGTTCTGCCCCTTCCCCCAGCTGTCACAGAGCTATGTCAGGCTCCTCTGCTGGAGATGATGTCCCTGTGGTGGTGGCAGTGTAGCTGCATCCCTCTGGGGCTGGTTCCTGCCGGGGCTGTTCCCCCTGTGCCTCTCTGGTGTGGCAGCCTGCTCAGCCCATCTCTGCCCGCAGGTGACGGATGGCTCCTCGGTCGCCCTGGTGCCCAAGCAGAACTCAGCATACAACATCTCCAACTCCTCCACCTTCACCAAGTCCCTCAGCAGATATGGTGAGTGCACAGGGGCTGGCAGGGGAGGTGGCACTGGGCTGGGTATGTGGACCAAGGCACAGGGCAAGTGACTATAACCGTAACTCATGTGAAAAAAGTCCTCCAAACTCCCAGCTCTCCTGCACCATGCTCTTTATTCTGGTGTTGGAGGGGGAGCAGGTGCCCTCAGAGCCATCTTTTTTTGCAGTGTGTTGGACTCAGGGGAAAAAGGCAAATGTTAGATGGCTGCTGTTTTCCCTTTTATTCCCCTGAAATCTAATTAAAATAAGCACAGAGGCACTTAGCACTTAAAAGAGCAGAGTTGAAGACTCCCACGAACATGCTGGCAGGTGTACTTCAGCCTTGGTTTGGAAGGGAATAGTGTGATCAGCTCAGACTGGCACAGGAAGCATCTGTGATCCTGGCACTTGCATGCTGGGAGCAGGACAGGCTCTGCAGAATTCCCTCCACGGTGGTCCTGGTCCCTGTACCTCAGCCAGGCTTGCATGGGGCCCACCCAGCAGGCTGTGAGGACGGTCACAGCAGAGCTCCCAGCCCATGGTGGCGGCAGGGGCTGAATCACAAAGCTCCTCTGGAGGGGAGGGGAGGGGGATGATGGGGCAGGGGCTGAATCCCAAAGCTCCTCTGGAGGGGAGGGGGATGATGGGGCTGGTGGCGAGGCAGAGGTGGCAGGGTAGGAGCATCCCCCTGTGCTTCCAGAGAGCATGCTGAGGACAGCCAGCAGCCCCGACAGCCTGCGCTCACGGACCCCCATGATCACCCCCGACCTGGAGAGTGGCACCAAGCTCTGGCACCTGGTGAAAAACCACGACCACATGGACCAGCGGGAGGGTGACCGGGGCAGCAAGATGGTCTCCGAAATCTACCTGACCCGTCTGTTAGCCACCAAGGTATGGCCCAGAGACCCAGAGCTGAGGCCTGGCTTTTGAAGTCTGAGTGGGAAAGGGTAGTGATTTAGGTTGTCCAAAAGTGGTAAGCACTGCTTTTTTGTTAGCCTCCTGCTCTAGCACAGGAAGAGCTCCTCATTTGGTCTCTTCTCTGAGCTGGAGGTGAAGGGTTTGTGTGTTGAAACCCTCAGTGAACATTCCCTAAGTGGATTTTCCTATTTGCTTTTTGCACCTTTTGGTGTTTTACTGTTGCCTGTATCCTTGAGCAGCTGCTGGTCTGCAAAGCAGAGATGCCCTGGGATAGGTGCCTCTTTGGTGTTTGGGATAAAGCTGCAGAATTGGTGATGTGGGAAGGGTGATTACCCCAGGCATTTGGCATTGCAGCATGTTCTGCTCCCCTCAGCACATACAACAATTTTTGTTTTGTATGGTGTTCTTCTTTGTACACTCCTAGCATGCCAGATCATACAGTGAAGGAAATACCTTACCACTGCCGTGTCTGTTTCCCAGTATAAACCACTGAGAACCAGCAGGGTTACACCCACTGTTTTGTGCTGCTCAGGTGTAGGAATAGAAGTGAAATTGGTTTAGAGGCCGACCATTAGTTAAAAACTCACCTCTCTGCTGGCACAGGGTGTTGCTGAGCAGCCCTTTTCTCTTGCTCCTCCTCAGGGTACCCTGCAGAAATTCGTGGATGACCTGTTTGAGACCATCTTTAGCACAGCTCACCGTGGGAGTGCACTGCCCCTCGCCATCAAGTACATGTTTGATTTCCTGGATGAACAAGCTGATAAGCATCAGATCAATGATTATGATGTCAGGCACACCTGGAAAAGTAACTGGTAATGGAGAAGGACAGTGGGCTGGGGGTTGGGCTAACAATATCACAGCTTCCAAGCCCTCCCACAGGGAGCAGAAATATGTACCTGGAAATGATCCAGGACAAGAGAGGCCCATATCTCTGTATGTCGGGTGTGGGTAAATCCCTTGCATGCCTTCCTTGGCAGAAAAAATCCCAGGAATGCAATGCTCCCTCAGCCGTTCCCCAGATCCCCAGCAGCACGCTCCCCCTGACGGCTGCAGTCATTCCCATCTCACCTTGGCCCTCTCCATCCTCCGGGCTCCTCCAGGAGTGCCAGCCCCAATTCTCATCCCCTGCTGTCCTGGAGGTTTCCACACGCCCTGCTGTGGCTCAGCCGTGCCCTACCAAAGCCAGCAGAGTTCTGTGTGCGCACCCTCCTGCCTTGCCCGCAGAGCCAGCCCCTGCTCTGCTATCGCCGGCCGAGCGCTGGGGCAGGCGGCTCATGGCACCTCCTGGGCACCGTGCTGGGGCTGGGGCTCCGGCAGGTGTTGGCTCCTTAGCCCCTTCGGCATTTTCATTTCTGCTGCCTCACTGATTCCATCTCTCTGATCTTGCCGTGACTGGAGACGGGTGCGTACTTCCCCGTGTCTGGCATTTGTTAAATGGCAGCCAAATTGCTTTTGTGTAGTTCAGTAACTGTTTGCAATTAGCAGGGCAGGAAAAGAAACATTTTTAAATGGAGATGTGAGAGCGTGGAAGTGCTTGGAACTGATTTATAACTCAGCTTCCTATATTAAAAGAAGGAGTGAAAGGCACGGGATGAAAAAGCCCCACTCTTCAGGGGCTGGGCACGCAGGCTCTTGCATACTAATGCCTGTGCTTATCTCTGGGTGCTAATTCGACGTGTGGAGCTAATTTCTCCAGGCCATTCCCTTCACAAATGAAATATGTACATGCACCCAGTACCCTCATTAGGAAAGTCCTGGGGAACGAAGTGTGTTTTGTTTAAGATAAAAGCATTCACTGAGTGTAGGTGCTGGGGGATGACAGAGCGGGGAGGATTTCTGATGGGGGAGGCTCTGAGGCACTCCTGGGAGAGGAGAGGGGCAGCAGGATTGGGAAGTGGAGCCATGCAGGGTGGCACCTGTGTCAGTATGCAGCAAACAACCAGTCAATGGCTCGCCAGGAGACCTGCTGTCTCTGCAGCTGAGAGCTTTATTTCCAGCATGTGAGGCCGCCTAAATTTTCCTCTGGTGTTAAATGTGCTAATGAGTCCCTTGAGGAGTCCAGTTAACTCCCTCCTCTGACATGGGAGATGTGTGAAATGCCACACAGAGCCTTCGAAGGGACTATTGATGTGAGACAAAGGGATCGTGCCTGGTTTGACCCACGGGCTCAGCAAGGTCTCTTCAGCGTGAGTGGATCCTTGGAGAAACCACATATCTGCACTGCCCTGGTTTGCCTTTGGAGATGTTGGCAGTGCTGAGGAGTTTCTTCACGGAGAGCTGTGGCCTTGTGGGGTTGGGCACGGGGGAATGGCCGTTTACCCAGGATGTCTGCATCCCTGGAATGCTGGGAAAAGCAACCTGCCCCATTCTGGGTCATGGGGAGCTCCCTCTCCACAACTGGAGGTGCATGTATGTGCCAGCTGCCCTGCAGGGTGTGGTCCAGGTGCTGACTCCTGTTTCCTTCATCCCTCAGTCTACCTCTACGTTTTTGGGTGAATGTGATTAAGAACCCCCAGTTTGTGTTCGACATTCACAAGAACAGTATTACTGATGCCTGCCTATCCGTGGTGGCTCAGACATTCATGGACTCCTGCTCAACTTCTGAGCACAAGCTAGGAAAGGACTCTCCCTCCAACAAACTACTGTACGCCAAGGACATCCCCAACTACAAGAGCTGGGTAGAAAGGTGAGTAGCTTGGCAATAGCTCCTTGCTTCACCCGGGGCACTGGCAGTGGATGCTCATGGATGTGGGGACTTGGGTTGTTGGGAGGGCTCCTCTTGGCAGCTGACTGAAGCAGGACTGTACTAATGCTTGCAGAAGATGATCCTTTTGTTTGGGGGATGATGCCTTTTCATGATTGTCTCCTGGAATGAGTTTGCAATGACTGTTTCGAAGAGCCGTTCATGACTTGCTTAAGGGCTGCTAAAAGCAACCTCCACTATGAGGTTGTCTGATGTTTTCTGTTGTAAAAACTTGGTCTGTACTAGGGAATTACTAATACCTCCCTCGATTGCTTTTGAAGAGCAGTGAGAACTCAGCCCTGGACTAGAGAAGTGCCTTTTTTGTACCATAACAATACACTCAGGTTTTGCTGAAATGCTTGAAAATTATCATTTCCCATCTCTCGTCCTTCAGTACATGTCACCTGGTATCCTGATGAGGGTACATGCTCTGAGGCAGGGCTCAGGCTGCTGTCTCTGTGCCGAGGAGCAGGGAGAGGAGCAGGTCCCCTGACACCTTCCAACACCCTCCACCTTCCCTGTTAGCTGACGGGAGACATCCCTCTGTCCCGCTGAATTAATGTAGTGTTAAAGGTTCAGAGTTTGAATGAGACTGATTGCAAATTGATGCACTCAGGCATAATGCTGTGTTTAGCTTTATCCTTTTGGGAGAGAAACCTAGGAGATGCCCTGCAAAGCCCTCCAAACAGAGCTACTGTCAAAATGTTACCATCTTGTGAAGTGGAACTTCATAAAACTTAAAAAATGGCAGACTTCAGGTTGCTGATGCAACTTTTTCTTTGTGGTGACGTGCTGGGTTAAAGATGATGCTTTTTCTTAACTGAAGGCCCTTTATCAGCATCTTGAGCAAATACAGAATGAACTAAATGAAGGATGCCCAGACAACAGTAAATATAGTATTCTCTAGTTTGTAACTATGGAACTTTGTAGCCGAAATCACCTTGGGTGGTCACTTGTGCACAGATATTTTTGTTGCACCATTGGCATGCGTGGTGTTTTGCAGGCAAGTACAAAGACAAGCTTCTTCCCTCGAGGAAGGTAGGGCTTGGATCAGAAGGAAAGGTGCCCCTGAAATATGCCTGAGATGAGAGATGAGCTGCATTGTAATAGGACGAAGTTCTTTGTGTGGGGCTGGATGGGGCTTTGGAGTGGGGTCCCGTAGGAACATCACAAGCTTCATAAGGTGAATTTCTCTGACCTTGCCATCTCTATGACAAAAATATTCGGCTCTGTGTATGTGCCTGGAAGAGAAAAGGTATAAAACCATTTCAGAGTTAAACATTGGTCTAGACATTCTACGTCCCTGGAGAGGAGCTGGGAGATCTCAGTGGTGACAGATGTTCCTGCCATCGCTTACCTCCAGTATGGTCCCAGAGGCAGATGAGCAGGGGGCAGAGATGTCCTATGCAGGGGGTGACTGTGTCTACTACTGTTCCTCTGCTGCAGGGATTTATGGCATAATCAGCATTTCTGGCTTTTGGCACAGTTATAGTCGCACAGCTTTGCAGAAGAGGGATGGGAATGGTGCGGGGGTGGCTGAGTGGGACTGCCAGTCCCCACAGCAGGTCTGTCTGCTGCTGTGGCTCAGGCACCAGCTGAAAAAAGGGCATCCTGCCAGTCTGAGGCAGGAATAGCACAGGGAAAGGCTTAGGAAGTGGGGAACCTGGGGAAACCCAAGGGGACTGCTGCTGGGGTCACAGGTTAGGTGTCCTCTGGAAGTGGTCAGTGTGACTGAAATCTTGGTGCACATGAGGGACGCACATTGTATTGAAAAATGATGGTTTCTTCCCATCCTATGTGTCATGATAACACCCAGAACGTGAAACTGCTGCTTTAGGAGATGTCACTCTGGAGTGATCCCTCTAGGGGTGTAGGAGATGCCTGGTTTAGTCAGAGGTCCTCACTTCAGACCACTGCTTTCCCGGCAGCATCCAGTAATTCTTTTGCATCATTTTCTGGGTGTGAATGAGCCTCTTTGTAAAAACTGCCCAAGTAGTTTATCACTAGCTGAGTTCAGTGCTGTGGGGTGGAGTGGATCCTCATATTCATCTCCTCAAGTGGTCTTGCTGCCATCTGCTCCTATCCAAGTGCTTCAGCAGTGTTCCATCTCAGCGTTCAGCTGATGACACTAATGATGCTAATCACTGTACCAGAAACTTCACTGAGTGAGGAGTCATGAGGAGCAGAGCAAACCTGGGAGAGGCTGGCACTCTGTATTTCCAGGTGGTAATGCTGGTAATACTGCTCCCTGGGAGCAGCCAGAGCTCGTTTGCTGTGGGTTTCTTTTTAAATGAGGCCTGTGGACACAACCCTGGTTTCCAAAAAGTCCTCAGCTCTCAGTCCACTGGTGCATCTGCTTGGTGTAACTCTCCTGCTGTAATGGGGTGCTGCAGCTTTGTCCTCTCAGGGTTGTGATGAACATCCTGTTGGATATTCTGTTTTTCCACCACCACAGCACATGCATCGCTGCAGGGGCAGGATGTCACCTTGTTTTGTGTTCACATCCCAAGTACTTAATTCAATGCAAAGGGGCATTGTTGGCTTTAGGGACATGGTGACCTTAGGAGAGCGGTCACAAAATCTTGTGTGTTGCTGCGACGTGTGGAGGGTCCTGGTGCATGTGGTTTGGTGGCAAAACACACCAATGGGTTGGGAAGGACAAAAAATGTGTAGTTTAGGAGAGGGTGGAAAGTCCCTCAGAGCAGCATCTCTTGGCTTCCCAGCATGGTGAGCAGAACTGGACTGAGCTGGGTGCTGTTCCATCAGGACTATGTTCCTAACAGTGCTCACTGCTCCGTGGAGTGCTCAGAGACCTCTTAATGAGCAGTGTTATAATGGGTGATTGTATGTCACCGCTCAGAGGCAAGATGCTCTTCACTTGCCTTTCCAGGGGCTGTTCTCTGTGAGCATTGGGGCAGGGACCCATCCCCTCCTGCCCGTCCCTGTTCCTGACCCACTCTTCCGTTCCTCCCTGGCAGATATTACGCAGATATAGCTAAAATGCCAGCGATCAGTGACCAGGACATGAGCGCGTACCTGGCGGAGCAGTCGCGGTTACACCTCAGCCAGTTCAACAGCATGAGCGCCCTGCACGAGATCTACTCCTACATCACCAAGTACAAGGATGAGGTAAGATGTGGTGAGGCAGAGTCAGGCCTGAGCTGCCACTTGATTCCTTTTGTCCTTGTTTCTGCAGTCCCCTGCTTTTTCCTATAGAAAAACACACCATGAAATGTGGAATAGTAACATATTCCGCGTCAGTGCTTGGGCTGGTGGAGAAGGAAGGGTTTGGGAGGCATGAAGCCAGGAGCTGGAATGGGCAGTGCTCATTCCTCATATTTTCTGCAGTGAGTAATGTGGGAAACACCTATTTTTCTACACATTTGGCACATGAGCTCCGTGAGGCTGCAGAGTTCTTGGCATTATCTCAGCATGCCTCCCCTATCCACTGCCACCAATCTTGCACCGTGGTGGTACCAGTGCTGTGGAACTGTACAGATGGTGTTTGGCTCCACTCCCCAGGGATGTTAGAGGATGTGGTGGCCTCTCCAGTGCTTGTTTTGTGAACATCAGTAAGAATGGTTAAAAACTCCTCTGTTGTAATTTATACAAATTAATTTCTCAAAGCACTGCACAAATCCGCAGCCTACATCTTATTAAAGCAATAAAATATATAACTACTGTAAAATATGGGTCTATACACAAAGCATGATAGTACAGGTTTTATTGTCCCAATAAAGGGGTTTGATGACTATATTTGAACAGTGGCTCGTTTAGGTGACCGAGTGCCAGCACCTCTTCCCACTCAGAGCCAGGAGAGGAAATGGGGTGCCTGTTACACTGTGCAGCAATCCCGAGAGGCTTCTCCCAGTGCCTCTTTAAGGTGTGAATTTAAGGGATCCATGGGCCGGTTGTAGCAGACCTGGCCCCTGGGTTTAAGGGATCATGGTGGCCGATATCCTATGGAACTTGGTGTTTTACAGGTGGGAGGAGGAGGTCCTGGCTTTCCTGGTTCTTGGGAAGATGCTGTGTGGTGGTCACCATGCAGCTGGTGGCCATGTACTGTGACCATGCTGGTGGGACCTCTATGCCACTCCTTAGTGACTTTCGATGGCACATCCCAGAGGCCCCTGTTGCTCTGGGTGATGGGTTGACCATGAAGGGGTTTTGGAGTTTTACACTTTGTACACAGTTCTGTGGCTACCATGAGAGTGGAAGTGGGGCAGTCTGGAAGATCTAGATTTGCTGTGGTCCAGCTATCATCCCTCAGCCATCATCTGATGCTTGCTTCCTCCAGGCTAAAAGTCCCACAAGCCTTAAATAAATCCTCCAAGCCCTGGGTGAGAGCATGGATGGGACCATGTGAGACGAACCCATGGCAATAATGAGCTGCTCTTTAGGGGCACAGGTCCTCTTCTTGCCCGCTAACAGCAGCCTGACATCTGTTGAGTGTCTTGCTGTTGCCTGCTCTCTGAGCATCACAAGTGTGTTCACAGCTCTCAGGAACTTCTTTTATAATTTGTAATGGGATTAATAAATCGCAGCTGTTCCCTTTGTTTGTTTTCATTCATTAAGCACAATTATATGCAGCCCGATTGCACCCTCTTTGATGCAAAATGGGAGAGAATAATTTTTCCTGTTGTTCAGTGCAATAATATGCTGTCATTGGCTGTGAATGAAAATCATAATTAATTTTCATTTGGGTACTTGGATCTTGGTAATCAGTGGTCCTGGCTCCTTACAGCAGGTGACAAACCTGTGTCTCTCTATGCTCAGCACAGGTTTCCTTTGCCTGCATTGTTTCCATAAGGCTGAGATAGGAGAGGAGTAAATAAATGCATGGGCAGTTTGGGAATCTTTTGACACCTCAGCATCCCAGGATATATAGCTGTCTGATTGGGATAGGCAGAGGAGGCAGGTGGGTGGAAAAGGCTTCTCTTTCACTTCTCTGGCCAATCTCGTTTGGTTCCAGCTCAGGCATCTTTCAGGCATGTGGGATTTTGATTTCTGTGTGAGTGTCACTATTGGTATTTTACTCTGTATGCAGCACGAGGGCTGAGAGCGTCTGTGGAGATGGATGGAGGAGTGTCCCCAGTAGCAGGTTTGTGGCAGAATCCATGAGTTCTTGCCAGTCCAGCTGCCGCCCTGGGTTGTTGCTGCCAGGGGAGGTAAATCACATGTGTCCAGCTCTTGCTGGTGATTTTTCCCCTCCTCAGGAGCTGACATCAGTGCCCAGATGTAGCTTTCCCTTTTCTTTTGGGAAGAGATTCCCCACTGGGCACCTCTTACCACCCCAGGAGACAGGGGCCAGCCTGGTCCTGCCCCAGAAAAGCTTGGGGAGACCCAGTCTCTTGGTGGCCAGAGGCTGTGGCAGTGTGGTGGATGCTCCTCAGCACGCCCTGCCTGCCTCTCCACGACTCACGGGTGCTGCAGCAGCTCTTAATCAAAGGGAGCTGATTCCCCATTAAGAAGTTACCTGTAGGGCTCCTGATGGACTTTGCCTGCCTCCTAGTAAGTCTATTAATTATACAACAGTTTGTTTCCAATTATGCAGCCAATGAAATGGTTAATCAAGTCCCCTTTGACGGATGCCTTGATATATAATTGCAAAAAATTTGCTCTCTCAACTAGCTCACCCGAGGAGATGAGAATTCTGTCAGGTTTGTTTTTTTAAATCAGCTTTTCTGCTCTGCTGGCATGATGTTAGTGAGATGAAACTCCTGACTGCTGGGAGGGCAACTGCCCCTTTGTTTGACACTTGTTACTCGCTTTTCCCCACTCTGAGCCTCATCCCCCACCTTCCTGCAGCTGCCAGTCCTTCCCCAGCCCTGGGTGTGCGGTCAACATCCAGCCCAGGGCAGGGGACTGCCCCTCCAGCCTGCAATCTGTCATCCTGATCAGCAGCTTGTTTAGAGAAAGGATTTCAAGGGAGGAAAGTCATTCTCAGGTGTCTGTGGGTGCCCCCCATGAACAGGACTGGGGGCTCCCAGGCTTCGCTGGTGCATCTATCTGATGTCCCCTTCCAACACCCCACTGCTCCGTTGTCCACTGTGGGGAGAAATGAGATAGGTTTTAACACTGGTGGCAGCTGAAGCCTTGTGGATTTGGTGTTTTTGTGCTCATGGAACCAGTTCATGGTTTGATCGTGGTCTCTGAAAAACAACCCCTGCTTCCCTAAGGCGTTACAGCATTGTTGGAATCACAGACATGGTGGGAAGGGGTCATTGTCTTAGATTTGGGGTTCAGCCTCTGTTTGACTGTGTTTTCTTCATTTCACCACGTGCAAGTAGGCTTCTTGTTAGTGTCAGGCAGGTCCCTGGTGTTACTGCAGCCCCTTGGGGGTCCCAGTGGGCTCAGTTTTTGGATGGCACCTCTCAGAGTTGTGTCTTCCACCTTGCACTTCCTTTGGCCCCTTTAGGGGACAAGAACCCTTCCCATGGGGCCACATCCCCATCTCCTGATGCCGTCAAAGAGCCAGCAGGCCACAGGGAGCCGCTTTGGGTAGGAAGGCACCTCCTCACCCTCTCTCCTCGCCTCTCTCCCCAGATTTTAGCTGCGTTGGAGAAGGACGAGCAGGCCCGGAGGCAGCGGCTGCGGAGTAAGCTGGAGCAGGCGATCGACACAATGGCCTTAAGCAGCTGAGAAGGCGGCGGCGGCGGCGTCCGGCACGGGGGCGGCAGGACGGAGGGACGGAGGGACGGAGGGAGGAAGGACCGGCCAGCGGCAGCCACGGGCACAAGACTTTGGGGCCGGCAGCGGCCGGGCCCGCGGGAGCCGCCGCGCCTCCGCACGCTTCCCACGGACAAACACGGAAACCTCGTGCTTTAGCGAAAGAAAACACAAACCCCGACGACAGCAGCAGCGTCGACAGAACTCCCTNCCTTCTGCCACTAGTGTTAACTGCTATATTTGCACAATTTACACGAGACAAACAAAATTTTTAATTTAAAGGAGAAAAAATTGTAACAAAAAACGGGAGGGGAAAAATATTCTAAATTTTTTGCAACAAACTAACAAAAATGATTTTAAGAGATAAGCTAAAGGACTGATGCTGGGGAGATTTGGGGTGGGGGCTTTAGGGGTGGGCAGGAAAGGGAGAAATCCCTAAGCTTTGATATTTCTAAAATACGTCCTGTGCCATGTTTTATTTGAATGTTGTTTAGTGCGAAAAAAAAAATTGAAGAAAAATAAGTTGGAAGTTTTGTTAGCTGGATAGATGCTGTTATTTTAATGCTGCTGAGTGGTTCTGGAGGTCAAAATCAGAGAGGAAGGGAGATCCCAATGCTGGTTTTTCTTTTCCTGGGTGATTGCTGAGAGGTGGTTGGTGTTTTGTTGAGCTTGTCCTTGTTTTCCCGGTTTGGTGGTCGTGGGGTGGTCTGGGCAGCGCTGCCTGCTTCTGCCTGTCCTGGGGTGATGCGGGGTGGAGGATGGTTGTGGGGCCTTGGGGGCTGTCAGGAGGGTTGATGGAGAGCCTGGCTTTTTGTGGCAGATTCTCTGGCACTGGAGCTGCCTTAACAAAGCCCTTTTGTGTTTATTTTTTCCCATCATCTTTTTGTGCCGATGCGGGGGAAGAGAGCAGATCCCCCGTGAAAGGGAAGNGGACGGAGGGACGGAGGGACGGAGGGAGGAAGGACCGGCCAGCGGCAGCCACGGGCACAAGACTTTGGGGCCGGCAGCGGCCGGGCCCGCGGGAGCCGCCGCGCCTCCGCACGCTTCCCACGGACAAACACGGAAACCTCGTGCTTTAGCGAAAGAAAACACAAACCCCGACGACAGCAGCAGCGTCGACAGAACTCCCTGACCCACAGACAAACCCCCCCAATCCATCCGGGGTGCAGCAGGGACCTTGCAGAGAGGCGATGCCGGGCGGAGGAGAAGGGGGTCGCCTGCACCGTGGACCTGCTGGGCATCTCTNAAAAAAAATTGAAGAAAAATAAGTTGGAAGTTTTGTTAGCTGGATAGATGCTGTTATTTTAATGCTGCTGAGTGGTTCTGGAGGTCAAAATCAGAGAGGAAGGGAGATCCCAATGCTGGTTTTTCTTTTCCTGGGTGATTGCTGAGAGGTGGTTGGTGTTTTGTTGAGCTTGTCCTTGTTTTCCCGGTTTGGTGGTCGTGGGGTGGTCTGGGCAGCGCTGTCTGCTTCTGCCTGTCCTGGGGTGATGCGGGGTGGAGGATGGTTGTGGGGCCTTGGGGGCTGTCAGGAGGGTTGATGGAGAGCCTGGCTTTTTGTGGCAGATTCTCTGGCACTGGAGCTGCCTTAACAAAGCCCTTTTGTGTTTATTTTTTCCCATCATCTTTTTGTGCCGATGCGGGGGAAGAGAGCAGATCCCCCGTGAAAGGGAAGGCAGCTTGTCTGTACTCCTGACTGGGATCCCTCCGGCAAACCCCACTGGGTTCCCAGCTCATGGAAGGACTGGGATTTTGGCTGCCATGGGGCTGTCACCTGCTTTTCCACCTGGGGACCCCAAATGCATGCAGGACCTTCCACCCCACCTTTCTTTCTCTGTCTTTTCTTTCTTTCTCCCCCTTTCCCTCCTTGCTGTCACCCCATCTCCCTTCCGCTGCCTCCGCCCTGACGGGGTGTCACCGGAGACCTGAGGTCTCTCCCTCAGCTGCGCCCTTGGAAATGCCAGTTCCCTGTGGGTTTGTGCTTTCCAGAGGTGAAAAGGTGCTGAATGCTGCCCTGAATGGCAGCAGGTGACCAAAAACTTCCAAAAAAAAAAGAACAAAACCCTTTCCTTTTCTGTACTGAGAACTCCTGTCACTGCCCAGGCCACGGCACGCGGGGCCACACTCTGCCAGGAGCGGGTGGCTGTCGAAATCCAAGTGGAGAGAAGCCCAGCTGATTTCTGTCCATTCCCTTAAATTGCAAGTTAAGATGGGGAGAGGGAGAAATAATGAAGTTTTTAATTAAAAAAACAAAAAATAAAAGTGTGTATATATATATATGTGGTTACAATCTAATTCTCGTGCCCCAGTGGGGTGCTGTATAGTTAACTGAAGGAGAATCGAACCAATATAAATATGAGATGAATTTACACAGCCAGTTAAAACAAAACAAACAACAACTAAAAAAAAGAAGAATTAAAAAAGGATACCAAATGGTCTGGAAGGAACTTCCAAGTCTTTCTCACCATTCAGAACAATCGTTTGAAGACTGCACATCTCTTATTATGTTGTAATTTTGTTTGGTTTTGTTTTGTTTTAATAAGGAGGGAAAGGAGAGAAGATGCTGATTAAAAAAAACAAAAAAGAAAAAAAAAAGATGACAAAAGAATCCAACCACAACAGCAAAACTCTGTTTGAAAAAGAATTTATAATTGTTTCCCAAACCTACGAACCCTGAGCTGTCGCTGGATTTCTGAGAGCTGTGGGCTGTTGCATGACTGTGCTAGATTTTAGTCTGAGTTGATCTTTCTAAGAAACAGAAGAAAAAAACCCATAAAACAAAGAAACTGCAAGTATTGAATATTAGAGGTTTGTTTAGACCTGTTACCTGTTTTTTTAAATTTGAAATTAATTTGCCACTTTCTCGTCCAGAAAAAAAAAAAAAAGAAACAGCAAAATGGAAGACTTTAGAGGTTCACGTCTCAAATGTGGTACTTGGAGAGCCTTAAAGGACAGCTGTGTGCCCTGTGCCAGGGCCACCGCTGGCTGCCAGCATCAGAAAAAAAGCTCTGGTGGGACAGAACCCTCCAGGGTCCCTTTGCAGAATTCGCTGCTGCTGTGATGGGGTGGAGGGGTGCCTGCAGCTCCCTTTGGTGCCAAACTTCTTCCTTCTGGCATTGCTGGCTGCTGGTACTGGTGGAGGCCCTGGAAATCGCCTGGAGGACGGCGGCAATGCATCAATGGTCACTGCGGTGTGACAGAAGGGGAGCGATGGCTTTGAGGTCTCTGTCCAGGACCTGTGTGGGTCCTACCTGTTGCAGTGGTAAGAGTGTCTTGGGGAGCTTTGGTTGGTGTTGAGGGAGCCAAACACATGGGTTTCGTGGTGGTTGAGAGGGGATGGAGATGTGTTTCTAAGATCATCTCCCTGAAAATTTCCCTTTGGACGAAAAGGGCTGGAAGCACTGTTAATTGCTGAGGTCTGTTGGCCTGGTGCTTTTCCTGCAGCAATGCTGTAGGTGCTCCCTCAGCCAGGCTGGAGGGACAGGTGAGTTTTTTGGCTGTGGTGGGTCTGAGGTGGATTTGGGCAGCAGAGAGGCTCCTGGGGAGGTCGTGCTGGGCAGGCTGGCTGTGCCGTGGTGTGGCTCTGCTTTCTGGGTTCCCCTTGTGCTGTGACCTGGCTCTTCCAGCCCCCTGGTGATGCTGACTGCCTGTAGTGTGGTCCCAGGGATGGGTTCCTGTTGGCTTCCTCCTGGAGAGCTTTGGGGTATCTGCAGTTTGCTCCACCAAAGGATGCCCCAGCACTTCCCCACTTGCTCCGGGGTCCCCTTGCTGCCTCTAACGGGGAGGGTGGTGGTCAGCGAGGTGGGCACTGCAGTGCTGCCCGCAGCCTCTGGCGCTTCTTGGTGCTACCTTTGCCTTCCGCATGATGCCCAGCGTCCTTAATTGTGCCAGGCAGCTGCCCACCCTCCCTCGACCGGCCTGGCGGGGTCAGAACCGGCCCTGTCAGACCTTGCCTCAGAACGGAGAAAGGTGTGGAGAAGCTGGGAAGCACCCACAGGACTCCTCTTACTGCTGGTGTAGCCCGTGCCGCAGAATGGGGCGAGATGGAGAGGCATCCCTTGCTGTGAGCCTGCATTTCGGGGCACTCCTGCTCTGGACCCCGCCAGAGGCAGCTGGGCCGTGCAGGCTGATCCCCCACCACTGCAAGCAAGGGTGTCCCTCCCTGCTCTTATTGCTTTTCTCTTCATTAAAGGGGGTTATAAAATGTGCAGTCCAGCCTGGAAGCGTCCCCTCAGCAGGAGCTCCATGTCACCCCCAGAGCTGGCCCCAGCCTGGGGACAGGGAGCAGGGGGATGGGTGGGACGACCCCCCCAGGCTCACCGCTCCCGACCAAAGCGCACAACAAGCTGTCCTTTAAGGAAGCAGGGGGAAACCTCAGGAGGACCCGGCGAGAGGCAGAGAATTCTAATAGTTTTAGAAAACTAAATGGGGAAAAAAAATCACACTCCGGAGTCCTGATTCCCTTTCTGTGATTGTTTCAGACTTGAAGCAACAGGCCAGCGTGGCTGGTCAAGCGCCCTTTGATCGTGTAAATATCCTGCTATTTCCTATTTTAATGTTCTTCAGATTTAGTACTTGTAAATAAACACATGCATCGAGGAGAGATTAAACATTTTTGCTAAAGCTGGTGTTTTGCCTGTGTTTTTGGGGGTGATGTGAGTGCGTGGAGCAGGCAGCTTTGGGAGCAGTGGGCAAATCCGTGGCTGTGCCAGGGGGACGCTGGCAAATGTAAAATGGCATCAAGATGGGCCAGCACATGGTGCTTATGTGAGTGTGGGGGTCCTGAGCTCTGGTTGTTTACACCCCCCAGAGGAGCTCCAGACTCTTGCAGGGGGGTTTTGGTGGCTTCCCCATCAGCCCCTTTCCTGGGTTCCTCGTGTTAAACTGCTTTAAACCATTTAATTTCGCTCATCGCCTTTCAAAGTGTTCAAAGCTGCTGATCAGACACAGAGGAGCTGAACCTGCAACGCTGCAAGCACAGAGGTAGATACCTGCCTGACTGTTCTGCCACTCACTGGGATCCATGGGAACTGACCAGGGCTGGGACAGCTTCACTTCTGCCTCTCGGACATCCTGGCCGTTCCTCCCACAGGGACATAGTGGGGTGACAGCACAAGGGCTTGGGAGGAAGTTCACAGTGGTGAGGTGATGCTGCAGTTGTGTCTCTGCAGGCTCTGCACACTGCAGGGCATCTTCTTTTCCAGCTCCTGATCTTTTCTAGCTCCTGATCTTTAAAGCTGTGTCATCCTGTAACTCTGGTACCTCCAAACTGCAGTGTAGTCTCTACAGAGTCCCAAAGTGAAGCCCCAGGAGAGGAAGCCCAGGGCAGCAGCCGGTCACCTCAGCACCCTCCTCACAAGGGGGGACCTTCCTCAGCTGTGTCGGGTGGCCATGGCAGGCGTGGGGAGGCATTCCTAGAGAGGAGGGGATGAGTTTGGGGGTGAATCCCTGGAGTGTTGGGTCAAGGCCAGGACTCTTCCCAGCCCAGAGACCAAAATCACACAAATTAAGCTGCTTTTTTTTTTGTTTTTTATTGTTTCCTTATCTTCTTCCTGCCCTGGGACTGATTTCTGAGGGATTGGGCTGGCAGGGTTGATTGTACTGTGGATGCTGCATACATCTTTTCTCTGCATTTAGTGTGTGTATAAACTGGATGTTTTTCATGTTCTCTCTTGGAGTTTTCCTACTCTACAGCAAGAACATGATCAGCAGGTATTAAACATCCACTATTTTTGCCGAAGTGTCATTAAAACAAAGAATGTTTCAATCTTGTTTTTCTATCTTAAAAAAATAAAGTTTTCTTTTACCAGCCTTTCAAATGCTTAAAAAGATCACCTTTGAACTGAATTTTGGTCAGGTTTCTGGGAGGATTTAATTGAGGGCAGCGGGAAAGAGACCCTCATCTTCCCCAATTTTGTGCTGCAAACACCATCCTCATGGCCATGTGGGAGCAGGTGGCAGCTGAGCATCAAACAGGTGAGCACTGTGGTGGATACAGAAACTGTATTTAAATAAGTTGTCAGTCCAACATGTAGTGGGGCTTTCATTGCTTTTTTTCAAGGCATAGAGGTGAGGGTCTCTCCCTGAAGAGACCTTGCTGGACCTTGCTGCTTTACTCTGAGCCCTTTGTGAGCGGGATTTTTATTTTAAAATTTGTTCTACTATTTTTCCAGGGAACAAAAACTTTAAAACCTCCTGGCTGACCAAATAGATGTATAAATAAATAAATAAGTAGTATTTCACCACCGCCAGGATGTTCTTCAATACAAATTGCACTGGTTTTCCCAAGGAGTAAGAGCTTCTGGCAGGAAGCCAGGGTGTCCAACGACAGCTACAAATGTCTTTGTTTGCCTCCTCAGTCCTAGTGCAGAGCTAACTAGAAAAAAGATTATCGAGGCCTGCAAATGATTGTGTAATCCACAAATGCACTTTATTTGATTAAATGATAAAATGTGAACCTTCCAGCAATAACATACACTGCTGCCGCCTGAGACGGCACTAATCCAGCAAATCTGCAGCAGCCTCCGCATGTCTGGAGCTGCCTGGGGTTCAGAGGTGGAGGCAGCCCACCCTGTGCCCTCCTTGGCTGATTTGGGGGTCTTGGAAACCCCCTTGCCATCATCTCATCCAAACTCGGGCTCTGGGTGAGTGACACATCCCAGGCCACCTGTGTGGGGTCTGAAGGTCTCATCCTGGGCTCTTTGTACAAAACCCTCTATCCCCTCACCATCGCTGTGGTTTTGTACTTCCCCTGTGCACCTCCTTGTCCTCCTGCCCTGGGAGATGGTGCTGCCGGCCTTTGGGTCTCTGTATAATCCTTTGCTTGCCTTGCACACGTGGTGAGGGCCAGGACGTGCAGGTGGTAGCTCTGCTCCTGCAGAACTGTGTGCTCAGTGCCACGTGTCACCTTGGGCTGTGGTGGGAGGGGGACACAGGGACCCATGGTCTGCAGCACAGGGACACACTCATGTCCCTAGGCACAGCCCTGGACAGCCACATGCTGGTGGTGCGAGTGTCAGTCACCAGTAAAGCTCCTCCTGCCTTCTGTGAGCTTTGCTCCAGAAAGAAGTGAGGGCTTGGCTTGGGGCTTTAATGCTTCTTTGACCTGCCACTGATGTCTCCCAGTGTGTGTTGGCTTCTGGTGTCACCCCTGGCGTGCTCAGAGGCCCAGAGTCACTAAAAATGACGTTAGGTTCATCCTCTTCTTCAGGTTTAGCCTAAAGGTCAGCAGGAACATCTTCCTTGCCCACCATCCCCAAATTCCAGCAATGGCCACCTGCACCTTCCCTTCCTCTTCTGCACCATCACCCCTGGCAGTCCTGGTCCTTAGGCTGCAGCCCCATGGCCCAGAGACCACAAATGAAAAGAGCAGCTGGGCTAACTGGGCTGTCCCTCACTGCCCCTTGAGCTCTGTAATCCTGCAGGAAAGGGATCTGCCACATCTCCAGGAGTATATGGGGGGCCCTAGGGCAGCCACCTCCCATGGCAGAGAAGCTTTATTTCTCACACGTGATATATATATAATCCATAGTCTATAATCTAAATGTATATATAAAATTGATAACTATGGATATGAATAGACTAGACTAGAATGGAATAGAATAGAAATTAAAACCCAGCTGGAACATTAACATGGGCTGCAAGTGCCAGGCCTTGTGCTGTGTTCAGACACTGCATAGGAAAGGCCAGAGCAGCATCATGTGACCCTGCAAGTTGAAGGATACGACGGGGGGTTTCTTCCCCCTCAGAGGTGATGATTAAGTTTCTTCTGAGCTGCTGGGAAGAGGAAAAAAATAAAAAGAAAATCCATAAATTTTGAAGGCAGTAAGGGCTGAGCAGAGCAACAACCCCTTCCTCTCCCTGCCTGGCCTAATGAAAATCGCAGCCACGCTGGGAGGCAACTGGTTTATGTTTGTTCTTTGCTTTAAATGTAGTGGTAAAAAGCCCACAGTTTTGGGCACGGATCGGAGGTGGGATCATTAGGAGGTGGCAGGCGATGGCTGATACACATTAATGTGCCATGAGCAGAGCTCCACTATGTGGGTTTTTTTTTAACTGAGGCAAATTATTGCTTCAGGAAAAAGACTGTCTCCCCTTAGAATTAGAGCAGGCGGAAGGGGGAAAATTGATTTGTCTCGAGTTTTATTGCACCAGATTGACAGCTCAGGCTCAGCAAGCTGCCCCCCTGCAGAGCCGTGGGGCAGAGGGCAGGTGACATGGCTCTGGGCACTGCCAGCTGCCCCTTTCCAGAGGCTCCCCCTTTGGAGGGGGTGGCAATGGGGTGCAGTGACCAGTTTGGAGACCATGACCACTGGGAATCCTGGCCACGATTGTCAGGAACAATTTTTCTGCACAGTGAAGTCAGCTGAGAAACATTGCTGCAGGCATCTTGCCTGTCCCTCTGCTCCCCAATGGTTTGGTGGTTCACCACCCTATTTCTGGCCCAGATGTCCAGCAAGGTCACCCTGGGCTGGCAGACGCTGGGGTGGTGCTATCTATGTGTGGGGGAGCTGCACTTCTCTGGGTGCTTTTCAGGTGGTGGCTGGTGTGACATCGTGTGTGCTGTTCCTGGGTGTTCTTCCCAGCACCCGCTGCGCTGGGCTTCAATGGGCCTTTCCCTCCCTCTGCTGGAAAAAAGCGGATATGTCCGGTGTCCATCCTGGGGACCTGGGTGGCAGCCAGGGCCATCCCCTGTCCCCTTGCTGCAGGTGCTGTCCCTCAGCAGCTGGGGTGCCTCTAGCAAGGTGTCTGCTGCTACGGGATGGGGACTGGCTGGGTTATTTCAATGGCCACCTCTTGTATTTCACAAGGGATCACAATGCACGTTGTAGAGTAAGCCAATAGCTCGCAGACCACCCAGATGAGTCCCACTGGGGGAAACTGAGGCATGAGGGCAGAGCTGCTTGGCCCAAGGTCATACAGAAGGTTGCAGTGGGGAAGGAACTGCTCACAATCGATGCTGAATTCCCCAGGAAATGTGCTGTGATTATGGTCCCAGATGCCTGGGCCACTTTGGCTGTCACACTATCCTGAGCTGGAGTTTTATTTCTTCCTCAAACTGGTTTTTTTTTTCCTTTTTTATGAACGAAATTCTCCCTTCGCAGCTCCTATTCTCTCAGGGGCTCTTCCACTCAGCGGTAGCCCAATTTCCTTTTATAGCTCATACAATGACTGTCCTAATTACAATTAAAACCGGGAACACTCTAATCAAATCTTTTACTATTCTAGACAAACTCAGAAAATGAGTAAAATTAGTGACACATGGCGCAAAAAAAAAAAAAGGAGGGAAAAAAATGTCCATGAGCCGGTGCTAACGCAGAGAGAGTTAAAGAGGACAGCGGGATTTCGGCTCTCATCTGCAGTAATTGGTGGTGGGAGGAGGCACAGGGACCACTGTGGAGCGGGACTTGAGCATCCCTGGGGTTCCTCCATCCTGCTGACCCTGTGCTAGCTGGACCCGTTGGTTTGAATAATCCCCCCCAGGAGTTACCATGGAAACAAAGCCTTTTGATGGTGAAAACCTTCAGCATCAAGAGTTAATCAGACCCTAAACAAAAACGGGGTTAAAGGCAGAGCAGGGATGTGTGAACAGTGGGGTCACTGGGGCAGAAGAAAAGCAGCAAGTGGAGAGTAAATAATAAGCAAGGAAGAGGGGTCTGATGTCTGCTTGAGCTCCAGTCGATGGCCAGGAGGGGTTTAACTATGATGGGAAATCACAGGGGTAAATTAATAGGCTAGATAATTATTTTTAATTTTCTGAAGGGCTGGTTGTATGATTTTACCACCCTGCTCCATCACATCTCCCAGATCTGGGTGCTGATTTAGCAGGGGAAACACCCCATGCTGTGCAGTGGAAGGTTGGGCACATGTCCCACCTGGGTGGAAAGGTGGCCCTCAGCTGGTGTCCTGTCAAGGGGTGGGGCTCCAGGCCAAAATGGGGCTTGATGCAGTGGAAGGACTGCATGTGCCATGGGCTGACTCAGCATGTGTTATCAGTTTGGGTATCTGAGCACGCTGCTCCAGACCTACCAGCTAGAAATACATGGTGTAGAGAGGTGGGCTCCAATGTGTTTGTGTTAGGGAGGAGACAGAGAGAAGGGTTTATGGCTACATTTCTTGGATTAATGCTCCTGGATCATGTGAGGATTGGAGAGGTAGGATGGAGGCAGAGCCAAGGAGTTCAGCCCTTTCTGTAGTTTGCTGCTCATTTGGGGTTACAGATCCTGTCTGTGCAATCACTGCAGGTGGTTTGTCTCCAGAGCTAGTGTGGTTTGCAAGGGATTGATGGAGGGCAGGGACTGAACTGGGAAAGCAAGACTTGGAGCACTGTTCCTACCAAACAATGAAAATAGTACTGTCAGGGTAAGGGTGTGTTTTTCTGCTGGAGGGAGGAGATGTTTGCAGCTAATCCCAGTGCTGTGTTGTCACAGTGGCCAAGATTTGTGAGGTGCCTTTGAATGAAGAGTCTCTCTGATGTAGGGAGAAGGACAGGACACCATTATGGGGAGGAATCTGTGTTCATTTTTAATATCAGGATGTATGGGAAGAGTCTGCCCTGGTTGAGGGTTAGTGTTACAGTCGGGGATGGAGTTAAAAAGAAGGACCTTTGGTATGGAGAACCGGGTGGAGCAGAAGAAATCCCAAAGAGCCAGGGCTGTTTCTGTGTTTCATGTTGCCTGGCATCCCAATTTTCATGTGATTTAGTATCATGACAGACCTCATGTTGGACCCACCCGATGCATCAGTGTTCTGCCTGTCCTAAACTGTGGTGTGATATTCTCCTAACTCCTTTTTCAGAGGCAACTGTAGATTTGCACTCTTCAACGGCAATGTGCAACAGGGCTTCCTCCACTCAGTATATTTTTCCTACTGAGCAGCCTAAATTTTCCCTTTTGCAATTTAATTGTCTTTCTACTGGTCCTGCTCAGCAGAGAGGTGAACACCAGATTGCTCACAGATGCTGTTTTTGGAAGGACATCTAACTCCAAGGTCTCCGTTATCTCCAACTTCCCCCTGCACTCTTTAGTTTTTGGAGATGTCTGAAGTTTCAGCAGTAAGGGAAAAGGTCTTGGACAAAATAAGTGATCAAGCATCTTTATACCTTAGAGTTTATCAGCTTTCCATCCAGATCATACAGTGTCACAGCTGGATGTGCCCTGGAGACTCTCATGAAGGAGGGGCACCTTGGAGCCCGAGGTTTGGTTACAACACATGAACAAAGAGCTGGTTGATCTCCTCACTCCTTTCCTTCACTCTCCATCTTTATTACTTTGTCAAAGTACTTTCAAGTATAATACTTAAATTTTATAGGTCTGAAGCATGAGATTATTCAATTTGCTTTATAGGCCCAGTTTGATAAATCCACTTGGAAGCCTGTGCTGTGGTAATTGAAATGCACTGCCTGAGGAGGAGGGAATTTTTGCACTGGCTTCAGCCTTCGCTTCTGGCCGCTGCTGGCTGGCTGCACGGGCAGGACTAAGTGAAACCTGATGGGATTCACAGGGCAGGAGCTGCCTGGGGGCCCAGGTGGGTCTGGATGAGATGGGAGCTGGGAAAGCTGCTGGGACACAGTGCTCTGAAAATGTTAATTCCATGTTCCTCCTCTTGTTCTGATCTTTCTGACCCAACCAAGCCTCAAGGGCTGTTGAACTGTTGGGGCCCAAATTGAAATGACAAATTACACAGAAAGTAAGAGGATGGCCAGGAGCTCAGCGTGGCTGCCACTAGGTCGTTTTACATGCCTTCAGGAGCAGCATTTGATAATTCATCCCTGCCTGCGCTGAGCCAGCAGCAGCTGAATTTCTCAGCTTCCTCCAAATGATCAGAGGCTGAAAGAAGGTTCTGGGGGCAGAAAAAGCCTCTTCAAAGGGGTTTGACACCTTTCTACTGGGGGAAATGCATGCGGGAAACTCTCACCTTTGCCACAGTAGTAGAAGACTGTGCCTTGAGGAAAGTTTTGGTGGGTCTGAGGCAGGAGGAGGGTTTGGACATGAATCTCTGGTTCACAAGGCTTTTGGGAGCCACTCTGTTTCTCTCTCATGCCCCATTCCACCTTCATTTTTGGGGGATTTGAACCAAACCCTTGAGCTTTATATTTATCAAGGGATAATATATCACAGTGCCAGTGACAGCAGGGACTTCATGCAGTGAGCCAAGAAGCTGTTCCCAGCCTTGTGTTGCAGATGTCCTTGATGTCCAGCTCTTCACCTGAAGTTTGTTAATTGGTCTTGGTTCCTGGCGTTAGATGAACCCACCTGTGACAGACCAGGTTTCTTCCAACACGAACTCTCAGAGGAGCAGCATTCCCCAAAAGCACATGGTTTGAAATCTGGCATCAGGTCTCCCATTTAAAGAAAGGCTCTCTCCTCAGGGATCAGTCCTATGATGCAGCAGTGCTCAGGGCTCCAGGGAAAGCTGTGGAAACACCACAAGTGCAGGGACCTTGCAAAGCTCTGGGTCATGTTCCTGAGGGTACTGTGGTGAGAGGTTGCTGTGCTGTGTGTTGGATTGAGGTCTTCAATTCAAATGTTGTTAGAAATTTCCTCTCACTGTTCAACAAAAAACCATCAATGTTATACTGAAAGCAACATCAATCCTGTGTGACACCAAATATTTTGCAAAGCCTTGGAAAAAATTGGGAAAGTTGGTTATTGTTTTGTTGCTTGAAAGGTTTGGTTTGGGCTAAAATGGTGCTATTTTTTCTCAACTGAAAAGTTTGAAAAATGCCACAGCTGAGTCTGGTGAAGACCTCAGTAGATGGAACTGATCAGGTGTGAAGAGGCACCAGTTTCTAGATTTCTGCCTGCCCTTAGGGCAAAAAGCTGAGTGCAGAGAGTATATTTCGGAGGCAGATTTAGGAGATGGTCCTGCCTGGCTGGTGCTTCCCACAGGCACAGAGGACAACCCATTCTGCTTTTTCCCTGCTGGCTGTGATGAAGGGAGGTAGCATATATGTCTCTGGGAGGAGCACCCCATAGTCTTGACTCCAAACTTTCTCACTACAGCCAAGCTTTACATGGCACTGAGAGGAGGGATGGGGCTGAGAGTTCATCATTTCTGCTGGAGAAGTTGCCCTTCTTTTCCTGTTTTAGACTTCATCCCCAAGGGCTGTTAATACAGCATTTCCCAGAAGGGCTAAATTTAAAGCAAATTGAAGCATATTATATTTTTGGCTCCAGTAGGTAGAACTGTATAACACTCTGCCTTCATTTTTTCTTTCCGTCTCTCAGCACAGAATGTGTATCATAGACTGTCATTGTATTTAAATAATAAAGCAGAACCAGGATTATTTTGTACACTTTTTTCCTCCTCTCTGATCTCCCCATTGAAAAATGCATGGAAAGCAACAGATGTTTCGACTTTGTAGCTTGAACCTTCTCAACTGTTTGAAGATTTGATATAAAGTTCTTTGAACATCAGTTTCAGAGGAGACTCTCTTAGTAACAGTTGCCATGCAAAATTCATAATTAATGAAGATTTCAGGGTTATGGTGGGTTTTTAAAATGTTATTTCTTTATTTGTGTTATTATCTTTTACTCTTAATCAGCTTAGAGGAGGGGCAGCAGCCAGCTAGAAGAAACAGAGTCTGAACTGCACCTGAGCGTGTGGCATTGGCTCAGGGTGCCTTCTCCAGACTGAGTGGCTCACGGGTAGCCCGAGGGCCTCTCTGCCTGGCCATGGAGGCACGGATGCTCGTTGAGGCAGGAGCTGTTGAAAGGCACCTGGTAATTAGCTGCTGGGGTTCAGGCACTTACCTGCTGCCCAGTGTATCAAAGCAAGAGCTGGTCTAACTTGGAGGACTGGATTACCCTCTAGTGGCTGCAGATTAAATAAAGGAGGGGCGTGTGTTTCTTGCAGACATGGCTGCGATTTACTGAATGCTCCTGTCCAGGGGTGCAGTGTAGAGGGCAAGCAGAGGTTGCAGGGGAGCAGGCATCAGTGCCATGGGGAATACTGGGGCCCAGAGCCCCTCAGGAAGAGCCCCTGCTGCAGAGTGACGTGGATGCCCAGGGTAGCTGCAGTACAATACCAGTGCCTGATTGCCAGCACCAGGAGGGCTGGTTTTGGAAGTGCCTGCTGATGGGAATGCTGTGGCCAGGCTGCCTGGCACAGCATCGTGCTGTTGTGGCTATCACACCAGAGTTGTCTTTGGGATGTCTAAAGCAGATGGCAGCATCACTGTGGGTAGGCAGGGAAAAACTGTGACTCACGGATGGGCTGCGGGTTTTCTCTTGGTCCCACATTGCCACCCAACAGCTGCTCCGGATATTTCTGTCATGGGGTGATCCCCTTCTCTCTCGAGTCAAGGGGTGTGGCAGGACCTTTGCTGGGCTGGCCCTGGCTGTAGCGTCCTGCTTAGAAACAGCAGACATGCCCTCGTCTGTGCTACCCCAGATTTTGGACAATCCAAAAGAGATTTTTTTTTTTTCCAATTGGGTCCACTGTTAACACTCCAGGGAGATTTGGGGTCATGGCGGAGTGATGGTCCCCTGTTTTTAAGGCAGGAGATGAGTGACTTTATGGTGCAGTTGGCAATAAGCCAGCTGGTACACAGGGATGTGTCACACCGGTGAGCCTGACCGTCCTTGGCATCCCTTGGGAGAGGCAGCAGCTCAGCAGTGTCAGCAGTGACCAGTGATACTTTGCTGCCACCAGCAAGCCACAACTGGCTGCCATGGCAGAGGCAGTCAAGTCATGCATTTAATTGGTGTCTATTGGATTTTTTTCCTGCAGCTACAGTTTGTGCTACTTATTGTGACATCCATGAGAAGCGGTGATTTGGGTTTGTTTGTGTGTCTGACTCGGAGGATTTCTCCACGCTGCCATCTGACTCCTTCCCCCCATCCTGACGGCTGTTTTTCTGTGTCACTGGGCTGAAATAAGGGGTAGCTTTTGGGTTGTGGGTTGTGGGCTACGCAGGGTCAAGGGAGCAGAGGAAGGAGAGCACAGCCGGGCCAGCCACTGGGGCATCTGGAAGGATGTGCCAGTCTCCTCGCTGCTGATGCCCCAGGACATGGCCAGGCTGGCCTCCAGCAGGAAGCTGCAGCCAGGCCTCTGTCATGTCACTGTGTGTCACCATGCACCCCAGCTGCTGGCTGAGCTTCAGTGGCTGTGGGGACAGAGCAGACAGGCCAGGCAGCAGCAGAGCTGTGCAGTCCCAGGGTGGCACACGCTGGGGTTTCTGCCTGCAGAGCTGTAACTCCAGAACACTTGGTGGCTTCTCCCCTTGGAGGTGAGCAGAGAATGGGTGGAGTGCGGATTGTCCTAACCCTTTTGGACCCATCATGTCTCCAGCTGGAGCTTCCCTTGGATTTCCACCTAAAGACTATTAGCAATGTGTCTGATGGGCAGTGACTCCAGACTGGGTGACAACCAGAGCGAGATAAAATGGAGATGAAATGCTGAAAGGCATCCTCTGTCAGAAATGTGCATTTTAGCCACAGCTCACGTGTTTGTGATATGTCCTCATCACTGGATGGGACAAAGTCTTGGAAGTTCTGGGCATAGGCAAAACAACAAGGAATTAGGAGAGCTTCTCCCCCAGCACTGATACCTCTCCTTCTCACTGGGGAGAACTGGGCTGGAAATGTCTGACTTGAGCGCCTGAGGTTTTGAGACATTTCACAAGCTACAGCTACATTTCTCAGCTGACCCTGCTCTGCAGAGTAAGTGGAATGAACCCCACAGGCATTAGCTCTGGGCTTGGCCAGGGGTGCAAGGCTGCTGTTCAGTCCCAGCGCTATGTTAACAAGCTGCTCTGGTGCAGGACTCTGGTGCAGTACAACGGGCTGCAACCTTCACCCTGTGGCCAAACTTCGTGTCCCCAGGGCACTGACCACCCTGGTGCTGGACATGATGGCCCCTCCTGAAGGACTGGTTCTGGTGCAGTCAGAAATGGCTGTGATGGGTTGGGTGCTCCCAGCAGACCTGTCTTCTGAAAGAGGGGAAATACCTCTGGTGGTGTTCCTAAGAGAAAGAGAGGAGAGAGGCTTGATGTGGAGAGGTGTGTGCAGCTGGGGACAGCTCCTGGCTGTGCCAGGCTCTCTGGTAGTCAGCTCGCCAGGGCTCTGGGCATTGTGCTGGCCCTGCTGTCCTTCAGGCCGTGCAACACAATAGATGGTGACAGCACACAGAGCTGTCAGACTTGGCCTGTCATCCTCAACCAACGCAGTGGAAGCCTCCAGGGCTTGCTGCCCTCCCCTCCTGACCATTTTGCTGGGCTGTGTGCACGTGAGGGCTGTCACAGTAGCTGTCACCCTCCTGCTTCTTCCCAGACTGGCCACTCAGCTTCTTGTGCAAATGTCCCTGTCCTTTTTGTCCACTTGGTGATGGAAGGCACCTTCCTTCCTCGCTCTGGTCCTTCCTGCACTTTCCTGCCTCTCTCTGGTCCTTCCTTTGGATGCATCTTCGGTGTGGTGCTGGACTTCAGCCAGAGCAGAAGGTGCTTGTGGCATGGGACAGGATGCAGTGAAGTTAAAGGGGCTTTCTGTGGGAGCTTGCCTCCTGCCCAGGCACTTATTTGGGATGTCATGGGCAGCAATGCCTCCCAGAGAGCAGTTTGAGTGAGGTCAGTGATTTTGGGAACAGGTTGTAGAGAGTGCAGCTGTTTTGAGCCATGCTGAGCCACTTGCCTTGGGCCGAAGACTGTGCCCTGCTGCATTTTCTATACTTACCTTTATTTACTTTTATTTGTGAGTGTCTCTGGAGGAGTTGGAAGAAACAGTGCTGCAAACCCAAAGGATCCATATCCCTGCCTCTGGAGCTCAGCCTCTACAACCATCTCCACTCCATTATAATAGTAAGTCCCCACTTCTCCTTCCCCACTTAACCCTTTCTGCTTGGCCTCAATTTCTTGGGGTGAATGAAACTCGGTGGGATGGTGCCTGTCCCCCACAGCAGCCAGGTGCAGCCAGCACTGCCCCTTCTCACCTCCGTGCCCCCATGCCCTGTGAAGGTGGCAGCCCTCTGGAATAACCCGCCGTGGCAGATGCGGCCTCGCTGCCCTGCTGGGGCTCCGTGCTCGGCAGAGGGGAACGGCTCCGGACTCTAATCCGAGCAGACAGATTGAGGTCAAACGCGCCCTTCGTGCAACAAGCGCGGGAGGCAGGGGAAGGGGAGAAGAGGAGGGGGTGCCTGTGCTTGGGGCAGCAGGGAGGGTGAGAGAGGGACCACCGGGGACTGGGCAGCCTGGGCTCCTCCTGGCCCCACTCCGAGGGCTGCCAGGCAGTGTGTGGGGTGTGTGGCGTGGCAGTGGCAGCCCGGTTTTGCCAGTGGGTGTGAAGTGCAAAGGCAGGGCTGGCTTTGGGATGGGCATGTCTTTCCTGGCATCCCATGGAGTTTGCTGGGCCCTCCTCTGTTGTGATTTCAACTCCTGAGAACCTCCCAAAGCTGAGGAAGGTGAAAGGTGCTTCCTTGGGACAAGGAGCAGGATGGGTGAGTGTCAACTGCACCTCAATTTGTTGGCAACCTTTGAAATCACCGTGCTGGCAGCTGAGCTGCCACTCTTGTGCCAAGCTACGGGCTCAGAGGAGTGGGAGGTTTCACTGCTAAACCTCTCTGTGTCGACCACTACATCTGCTTCCATCCACCTCTCTGCCCACTGGCATGTAAATACCTGTGGGAAAAAGAGCCCACTGCAGAGCACCCTTCTGCCTGCTCCCCACTCTCAGCATCTGGGCTTCCCTCTTGGCTCAGCCAGCTGCCAAACTGAGCAGCAAGGGATGAACCACTAGCAGCTGGAGGAGGATTTATTCTGCTCGAGTTTGCTCTTTTGTGGTGCTTTGGCATTTGCACACTGTGCTGTGGATGCTGGTCACTGCTGGCAGGGCAGGACTCTAGTGCTCCCTGGTTCGTGTCCAGGCTTTGGTGTGGGGTCTTTCCTCTGTATCATTCAGCACAAATAATGTGGAGTAAAAGAAGGGACAAGGTTTTAAAAACCCCAAATAATTCCCCCCAAAATGGGTAGCCCTGGCTGAGCAGTCTTTTTTTGCACAATCTGGTAGTTGTTGCAAGAAAACACAGTGCACTGAGCTCATAAAAAAATATACCCAGGCACTGGGACCCCTGGGTGTCACAAACAGGGGCTGCTCCCATGTGCATAAAGACATGGTGCCTCTTAAAATGAGCTCTTTGCTGCCTGGGAACCATGGAGGCTGCTGGTACCTTCTCATTTGGCCTAGGATGGAGATGGCTCAGTTTTATTTCAGTCCAGGCAAGCCTGTGTTATTAAGAAAGTCTTGAGTGGCTCTGAAAGCATCTGCTCCTAGCTGGAATTGCTTGGACATCTCTAAACTGTACAATACACTGCAATGCCTGAACTCATTCTCTGCTTGCCAGGAGGGGCACAGAGGTGTTTGTTGTGTGGCCAATGTTCCCCCTGGCAGCCCAGGACCCTGCTCCTTGTGCTCAAATGTCCAAAGGTGATGTCTCCACAGTGTGACAGGCTCAGGGAGACGGGCCGGGAGCTGCCTGGCTCTGAGAGCTGGGCTGCTCTGATGCAAATCCTGTTAGTGGTGAAGCAGGATGAGAGGGACAGAAGTGTGGAAAGAGAATCAGCTCCAGACAGAATATATGTATTTTTTTGCTTGCTCCCCGGGAGACTTTTGAGAGTCTCAGAGCAGCATTTCACATAGTTGCTCAAGTGGAACTGCACTGAATAAATAGTTGCATTTCAGCAGTGGAGATTTAAAACCAAGGTCTTGGCAATTCCTGGCTGCTGAAAATCCCTTGGTACTTTTCAGAGTAGTGGGTGTGTTAACCCCAATACCTTGGCCAAATTCCCAGCTGGGAACCACCTCATAAAATGCCTTTCATATTCCTAGCAGGAGCCATTTTAAAAAATACTTCCTCCTTGTTTTTTCATTGTTTGCCCCAGTGCCTCCCTACTCTGATGAGGCATAATTTTGAGCTTAGACATGTTTCTAGCTCTTATATTTTTAGTACTCATGTCATCCTTCTACCACCATTGCTTTTCCCATGTTTACTGACTACAGTTGGAATGGAGACAGAAATCACATCTCCTTCAGCCTGATAAATAAAAAATTAATGAAACCAGTCTTCTTAGGCCATTTCCCATCCACTGGTTATCCTGACAGCTTTTCTTTGCATCTATTGTTGCTCTTGAGAGTGGCCGACCAGTTTAATTTGTGAACTGGGAGATGCCCTTCTCTGTTGGAAATCCTCCCCTGCATACACCTTAAGATCAAGTTTACCTGCTTGGTGGCTTTTTCTCACTAATCAGTCTGCAATTGACTCCTACAATCAAAGTCTTTTCCTCTTCAGTAATTTTCAACTTATGAATTCCCCATTTGCAGCAGAAATTCTTGAAAACTACGTGGTTTGCTTCAGGGACTGAGCCATGCTCAAGCTGTGCTTCCAGTGTGATATCCATATTGTCTTCCCTGGTTTCTCCTGCTTCTCATAGGCTAGTTTAATTAAGAAGGACTCATTAGGGAAATTGTTGACCAGGGCAAGCCCTGAGACCACTCTGCAGGGAACTGCACTGCCAAACTCCCTGCAAGCTGGGCCCTTCCCTCCTTGTCCACAGCTATCCCTCCATCAAATCCCTCTCTGCCTCTACAGTGCCTGGGATAAGCCTCTTCCTCTTTCTCACAGCAAATCACTTCCCATCATGGCCCTGCATTAATGATTCACTAAAATGTGTATTTTCCTTTATCTAGAAGATCAGTTAGTAACACAAAAGAGTGAGATAAAAATAAAAACAATCCCAAATGGGATAGTCCAGCATCCCTCACGTTTCACAGCCCTTCCTGGTCTTTGCTTCCTCCCTTGTACTGGGCTGTGGGTGACAGCTGCTCAGATTGCTTTTTCATCCTTCTCACTTACAGGTGCTGCATTTTATGTTCCTCACCTCTTACTGGTGGATTTATTGAAGCCCTTGCTCCCAATCTGTCTGTTTCATGGAATAGTCCCTCCAGGAATTTGGGTTGTGGGATACCTGGCCTTGTGACTTGATCACAGGAAGATCTTGGATCTTCCCTTCTCTCTCAGCTGTGGTAAGTACATTTTCCATACCAGACACCCAGCTAATTTCATATGCTTGTAATTATTGTCACTGTCCAGAGCTGGTGAGAGGAATTTGTTTAGTCTTGGGACCTCACCTAGATTTCCTGTGAACTCTCTTCCCACAGACTGAATCACAGCACTGCTTGTTCTGTCTTTATTACCTTTGTGTTTGTATGACTAGAGAACCTCTCACTATTTAATATCCTTCCTCAGGTCTAACTCGTTTGATGTTTGGCATTTCCCACTCCATCCCTTCTATTTTCAGCCCCTAAAATCTTGCTTTTTGGTGATTAATCATTTCCCTTTCTATGCTCTCTTCTTATTCCTTTTATCTGTGTTGCTCTACTCATTCCAGCAAGTTAGGAGCTGCCCAGGATCTACTCCTTCACTATTTTTCTGTGTTTGGGGTGAAGTCCCCAGGGAGCTTTGCCTTTGGTTCAAGGACATTTGAACCCACCTTTTATAGGCAAGGCTGTGTTTGCCCTTTTGAAATGAGGAACCTTTAGGCAGCGCTCTGCTGTTGTTTATCTGTCTGTTCTGCTTAGAATAAGTTAAAGTGAGTCAAGAGTTCTAAATAAATCACTCTGTCCAAGGTTATTTTCCAGTCCCATCTCTTCTACTGTGTTTTCATTCACCAGTATCAAGTCTAAGTCACAGTTATGTCTTGGTGATGCATCTACAGTTGCTGTTCAGGTCTTTAACTGTTCCATCTAGGATGTACGAGCTTTTACTGTTGCAGTTTTTAGGTTTTATTTTGGTAGTTGATCTCCTAGAAAGGGCATTTTTCATAGTTTCTCTCTTTTTATTAATAATGTTAACAGAAATCTCAGTGTCCATCCAAACTTCCAGCACTCTCCTAATGGAGCTACTTCTATTTCTTTTGTCCAAGTGGCGGTGGCCCAAAATGATCCTCTTCTATCCTGTCATATGTCTTTATCCATCACATTTGTGAAGGCATTGCTGACTTTACAGCTCCTCTTTCCCACCTTTCCTGAGGGAAGCAGTGACAGTGGTACCTTTGCTCCACCAGGTTTGTTGCTCCTCCTGGCTTTTGACCCCTCTCCAGCACCTGGGCCTGTGCCACGCAGAGCTGCTGTGTCCCACTGAGTGTTTGTCCCTCTGAACCACCTCCATCCTTTGCCCAGGGGAACCTGACAGAGCGAGGGATGAGGATGTAAGTGCTGAGCGAGTGCCCTGCGTCAAAGTCCCCCCTGCCCAGCCCTTTCCAGCTGTGGGACCTGGCCAGCCTGGAGCTCTTTGGCTGCACAGTTGGAGAGACAGTCTCTTTTGTCTCCTTCAGCCTTTTTTGTAGCTCAGGCTGTTGGTGCCCAATCCCTGGAGCTGCCCATGCCTCTAAGAGCTCCCATCCCAGCTCTGCCTCTCCAGTGTGACCGTCTGACGACCGGGAGTGGGGAGCCAGCAGCTCCTGCTTCATGGACAGCTCCTGCTTCATGGACAGCTCCTGCTTGGCCTCAGCAGCACTGCAGAAACATGTTTTCCTCTGAACCTTTTCCATAATTACCTTCCTTTTAAAATTTTTTTTCCTTCCTGTAGCTTATTGTCAGTGTCTTCTGGATTTGAGCTTCCTGGGATCCTCAGGAGAAAACATGAGCTGATTTCTTTTGGAGAGAAAATGTGCAGCCTCCAATTTGCCAATCTGGGTGGATTATCTTGTCCTCTTGCTTTTAATAAACTGCACAGGATTAAAGAATGACTGTGGATTAGGTTGGTTGGTTTTGTTTTTCCCTGAGTTTTAATGTGGCACATAATTGGAGGCCAAACAGAGGGTTCTGGGTCCTCGTGCACCCCTGCCTTCCACACTGGCACTGGCAGCAAAACCTGTTAGTGAATCCAGCCAGAGATAGGGACCAAGGGGTTTGTGGCTTTGAAGGACTTACATGTTGTTAAACATTTCACAATGTTTCAATTGTTTGTATGTGTTGGTTTTTGTTTTCTTCCCCCTTTTCCCCTCCACTTCATCTTCAACATCTGCTCGCCGCAAACCTTTTTTGAAAAATGCATGCACTTATTAATTTATGAGCTGTGGTCAGCGCTGTGGGAAGAGAGACCTGAAGGGAAAAGGGGTTTGTGGAAGCAGCAGGGCCTGTAATGAGATCAGGGTTAGGGGAGGCTCCGCATTTGGACTCTGCTCCTGCTCTCGCTGAGACATTTGATCCTCAAGGGAATGAACATAGCAAATGATATCGTCAGCTCTCCAGCAGTTTAATATTTCTCTGAATGATTGATAACGCAATGTACAGGACCTTCAGACATAAGGATGGAAAGGTTTAGACCACAAATATCCTGTATTTATGGCTGATAGCAGTGCCTTGAGGACAGCAAGTGCCCTGATGTTCTCCTCTACTTCCTGGGGCAGCAGTGGCCAGGCAGTCCAGCTGTTCATCTCTGTGGGAGGGCAAGGGAGGTCTGTTTCTGTTATAGCAACATATTCATAGATGCTCTTTCGTGATGTGTCCAAAGCCTTGTCTTCCTCTGCCGATGCTGGGAAAAACAGAGCCAAAGGAGAGTGCCAGCTCCTTCTCACGGAAAAAGGACCAAGGCAAAGCTTTCCAGTGTGGTGAGGCCCACTGGCATCATCTCCTCCCAGTGCGTGTGGCTGGCACCTGGGCAGAGGCAGGTCCCAGATGGCATCCTGTAGAGACCACAGTGCTGGAAGGTACTGACTCCTGCACTCTTGAGTGCATTTACCTCAGTTAAAAAGCAAATATGTGAAAAATGGTGGATGGCGGGAGTGTTTTCTTGGTTTCAAGCATTGTTTCAATTTGATGGCACTTCTACTGTAGTCCTACTGGAACCTTGCACGTGAGATTGGTTTTCTCTCTTAACCCTTCTCCCCTACTCCCATCCTGGAAACAGATTTTGCTTCTCACCTGAACACGCAGCTTGTGTTGAAGGAGGTGTTTGTGCTGGGCTGGTGGTGGTGGCTCCTCCAAGAGCTGTGCTCACCAGCCTGTTCCTGCAAGCTGCTCAGGAGCATGGCAGCACTGGACAAACTGGGCTTGCGCTTGGATGGCTTCTCAGGGGACTTTGGTGGCCTCAAGCAGAAAAAGTGCAATTAGTACCGAGGCATCTGGGATGTGTTATGACTCTTTTGACACACAGAGAGTCATATGGGTTTTTCCAAAGGGATGTGAAAAACAAAAAGACAGGTCATCATTTGGTCCTTCTGATCTCAACATGCATCCCATTAATGAAGGGAAAAAATGATGCAGGAAATTTGTGAGTTGGCTCAGTTTCCTGTGGGAAAAGATAGAAGTGAGGAGGGGAAAATACTACTTTAAATGTAACATCCATATGCCCATTTAGGATTTAATAAGAGAGTTACCACATCTTTGGTAAGCGACAGCTGGTTATTAGAAGCATATGCTGAAGCTGTGGATCATCTAAAGTCAAAGCTGATGCTCAACTATTTGTACATCAGTACATCTGACTTTAATAGTGGCTTTTAATTTTGTTAACATGCTTTAACTAGCTTATTAAATCAAAATAAAGTGGGAATTTTACTCTTAACGCAACCACACAAAAAGGATCCAACCCCAAACCCTGCCTCCCTGGCTGTATCCCATGATGTCCCGGATAAAAATATGTCCAAGGATAGGTTTAAACCAGCGTGTTATTCTGGCAGAGTTACAAAAATGTTATATTTCCTCTCTCTATCCATTCTTCCTTTTTGACTTCTGCGTTTCCATGCTTGGCACCCTCCAGAGCTGCTGTGTGTGGCATGGGTGGGAAGCTCAGCCTGGTTTAAAGTCGTTCCATCTCAAAAATAGGCAGCAAGTGTAATTTCTCCTGACTCTTTCAGAGGAGGCGGCACTTCTGGCCTCTCTAGGTGAGTGAGTGATCTGAATCAGCTCTTCAGAGGGCAACATCCCGGGTTGTGAGGGAGCAAAAGCCTGGACTCTGTGGCACAGGCTGCATCTGTTGTGTTTTCTGCTTTAATAATGAGAGACTGAGATGCTTTTAGTGTGGTGGGAGTGTCCCTCAGCTCATCGTGCTGGATGAGCACTGCCAGAACATTGCTGCTGCGCTCTGCATTTGCAAACAGACTTGCTTGGATTGGGCTCACCCTCTGCTTTTCCAAGCCAGCCCTGCTGTTTGTGCCAATGTGCTTTCACGGTGTGGAGGCAGCGCTCTGAGATGGCTGCTGGTGGCTACCATGTGGGCAAGAGGCAAATGAGTGCCCTCCCTGCAATCTGTGCTGAGAGGGAAGGAGGGCAGGTCAGCCTTTAGTGATGCCAGTGCCTTCAAATTCCTGTCCCACAGCACCCTCTGCCCCTCCCTGCTAATTCCTACGGCCTCTCTTAGTCCCTGGATGGGGAGATGCACCAGTGTGAAATGTGCTTCTTGAGGACGTGGAAGAAGGGCAGCAGCATGGTGTTGGTGCTTTGGGTCCCATCCAGGCATGCTCTGAGTTTGGCTTAAAAGAAGACATGACTTTTTGGAATCAGTTTTTTGGGTTGCCTGCACCACCTGCTTGCCCCTCTCCAGCTTGGCGAGGTTCAGCAGTGGTTCCCTGCCCACAGGGCACATGCCATGGACCTGAGGCTGAGGTGCTGCCTTTTAATAATCTGTGTGTTTAAGTCCATCTACTCTGTTTCAGCCAGTTTTTTACTTCACGTACTCAAATACCTCCCAATTAACAAAACCTTTATGGGATGCCACCCTCAACTCTTCTCTGTCACCATCCCGAGACTGTGTCCCACAGCAGGGGTCCTGCTCCTGCCTTGTTCCACCCTTCTTTCTGGTGAGAGGTGCTAAGACGCCAGCACGCACTGGCAGGGCGGGCCCTGCCGAGCTCAGTGTGCTCCCAGATTGTGGCCTCATTGGTGCCTACTTCCGTCTAACCAGCAGAGCAGAGAAATTGCCTGTTACCTCGGGTCGATTCGTCATGCACTCCTAAATTGTTTTGTATTGACACGTTGTCAGAAATGGATTGTCACATTAACCCAGCCGGAGCCGGGCCGGGGCTCGCGAGCACGTGCTGTTGGACCGATCTCCCCACAGGCTGAGGGCAGGCTGGTCTCCTCTTGGGTCTGCAGAGATGTTTTGCAGCACTTTCTAACTTTGATTCAGATGACCCAGTGAAAGGCAAGGCTCTCTGTATCCTCCATTCTATAGCCATTTCTTCTTCCCCTGTTGGATCAGAAAAGGGACTTGCAAGAGTGCTGGCTCCTTACCCCAGCTATAGGGCCTAGAGGTCTGACTCACAAGCTCTATTTCAGGGTGAAAGTAAATGATTGAGCACAGAATCCCAAGGTTTAAAGGGTTAAATCAAATTGATTTCCCAAAGATGAATCTGTTTTGCCCATGACAGTAGTTGTGAGTGATCTCTCCCTGTCCTTATCTTGACCCTTGAGTCTTCATTATATTTTCTCTCTCCTGTCCAGCTGAAAAGCAGAGTGGTAGAGCAGCTTTGCTGGGCACCTGACATCCACCCAGTTCACCACATCAGTGACTTTGAATATAGCGAATATAAGGAAGCAAGAGTGATGGACTCACTTTTCCCCATGAGCCAGCTTGCACAGAGACTCCCATTTCTTCTGGTCATTTTTCTAGGTGATGTGTAATTTCTAGAGCTTCCCATCCTTACCCCTAATGACCTCTTCAATTTCTCTAATAAGATACCTCCTCAGAGATTAGCAAATGCCTCATGAAGTCAGAGTGTACACCACCCACTCCATTCCCTTTGTCTCTCATGCAGCTGAAAGAAAAAATCCAATGCAATGCTATGTGAGCTGGCTAAACTCAGCCCATGAAGCCAGAGGTGCAGACAGTCCTTATGCAAGGGGCTCTGAGGGTCAGTGGTGAATAATTTGAAATTATTCACGGCTTGTGCCCCTCACGGCCTTTATGAGCTAAAGAGGTAATGGTGCCTCCTCGTAGACAAGAGAGGGATGAGATGCACTGGGGTTTGTGTAGGAATGGTTTGCCTGAGCAGCAGGTTCCTCATGCAGTTCCTTCCCTTGTATTTGTGATGTAGGTAAGCACAAGGGTGTTGTCCTCTTTCATGGATTTATGGAGAAACCCCAGACATAAAAACAGCTTTAGAGGTGTAGTTTGGATCCTGAGAGTCCCTGTTCCGCTGCCTTGCCATATCACTGCCACATTTCTGTGTTTCCCATCCCGCCTGAGGATCTGCTCCTTCTCGCTGCAGGACCCACCTCTGTTTTCAGTGTGTTGAACTGCTCAGTGCTGTTGGAACACCAGGTTACTCTGAGCATGTCTGGCAAAGCCCAGCCTATGAGGCATCTTCTGGGCATGGCTCAGAGATCATGATTCGCATGGAGTGAGAAACTTTGGCCACTCTCACAAAGTAGTGTTGTGGCTAAAGCACTCCCCCTCCTCTCTTTCCTCCCTTTGGAAAAGACTTGAACCCACCTGGAAAGACCCTCCTGATTGTTAGGTAATTCTGGTTTTGAGGTGGCAGGAGAATCTGCTCAATCCTCCTATTTGGACTTTTCAACATTGGAAGCAGTAACTAAATATTTTTTAAACCTTGGGTTGCAGTGAGGAAGTGAACAGAAGCAGGACTTTCAGCCTAGAAGCTCAGGCACTCACCTGGGAGTAGAGAAGATGTGGGTTCCTATTCAAGCTCCAGTGAATACTTATATAAATTATGCTATGGAGCCATCTCTCCTCACCGCTCCCCTCTCTTTCTCTTCAGCCCAATGAATATTTACTCATTTCATGCATGGTGGAAGATACTGAAATTCATAGAATGAGCATACTTGAGTAACCTCAAACTTTTATGCAATGTTCCAGGTCTCCTCTCCAAGTCCTTCATCTCCCAGAATGGGGAGGGACCTCCTCCCTCTCCACTGCAGTGCCCTCTCATAGGCATTCCTCTGAATCCATGTTTAAATTTATTCACTTTTGCCTTCAACTGAGCACAGCTTTAGTTGATTTCTCAGTTGTTTCTACTTTGTCCAGCTTTGTCTTTCATGACCATTAGGATTGTGGGTACCTTCCTGTGTAGAAAAACATTGGGGTGGTGGCATGAGAACTACCCCGAGTCATTCCTGCAGTGAACGTTCCCTGTGCTCCGTGAGCTCGTCCATGGCACAGGAGAGGCAGCCACAGTGCCATGGCCGTTTGGTAGTTCTTGGCTGAGGGCACGGCCATCGGAGCCAGATCCAAAGTGGCATTTGTCCAGGCACACATTTGATCTGGTAGCTTTGTCCTCACAGCCCGCTTCACATTGATTGCCATGCTGCTGATGTGGCAGCATGTTTCAGCCCCTGCTGCCTGAAGCCACGTGGACGAGAGACACCGGACTTCAGCCCAGGAGCCCTCCCAGGAGCTTCCTCCACCCTCCTCCCTGTGAATCCATATCTGAATATCTTTGTCCTTTTCGGTGCCTGACAGTGCTGCTGTATCGCACATGAAAAACATCCTTTGCTGCGTGGAATAGTTCTTGCCATTTTCCCGCTTGATTTGTCTTTCTCCTCTCATATTTTTTCTGCTGTTCAGCCTTTTCTTCTCGTTCCTACTCTCCCTCCCCCCCTCGCCCCGATCAGTCAGACTTCTCCTAAGCCCTGATGTGTTGTGACTGGGGCTGACTGACAGCACTTCGTGCCTGACACACATCTCTGGGATGCAGCCCAGGATGTGTATTTAAGAGCAAAGTTGGATTGTAAAGTGCCATGTGGGAGTCTCTGAGAAAGGAGTCAAAACACCGTCAAGCCTATCTTCTTGAGAGGAATGGAGATGCTGTGTGGAGCCCGCTGATGCCATGAGAGCCTCTGAAGGCTGGGTAGGGATCATCCTGTCCCATAAGCACTCAAAGCTGCACTCAGCCAGGGCAAGGGCTGAGGGGAGCTGTGGAGAACCCACCCCCCTTTTCTGCATTGGTGATGCTACTTTTAAACTCAAATTGGGTCTATGTGGATGACATGGATTAAGCAGAGGAGTCACCTTCTACTGCACCTGTTCTGGGTACAGAACATGGTACCCTGTGGTGGCTGTTTCTGGTATTTTGGCAGGGAAAAGTGAGACAATTTGGGCTTCAACTGAAAAGGAGTTGGTCTATGAGTCTTCCCTTCATCTCCTCTTCATCAGAGGACTTCTGAGAAGCTGTTTCCCACATTCCCGACATTTGTTTCTTTCCACCCCAAACCTGGAATGAGTGGAGATCACAGAAACAGAAAATAGTTTGGGTTGGACAGGACCTTTAAAAGCCGTTCAACTAGACCAGGTTACTCAGAGCCCTGTCCAATCTGACCTTGAACGTTTCCAGGGATGGGGCATCTACCACCTCTCCAGGCAGCTTGTGCCAGTGTTTTACCTCCTGTATTGTAAAAAACTTAATCTTTATATCAAATCTGAATGGATTGTCCTTCAGTTTAAAACTATTTACTCCAGAGATGTGCTGGCAGAGCTCTGGCTGGACTCACAGCTCTGAACCACTTTGTTCAGCCATCACAGTCATCTTGTTTCAGCCCTGCCTGGGCTCTTGGGCTATTTTCGGTGTACATGACAGCATTTTCCACAGAATGGGCCCTGATGAATTTACAGAGAGCTGTGGCTCTGCAGGGAGTGAAGGAAGGATGTCCTGGCATGGAGGACCTGGGTGAAGTAGAAACAGCTGCTGTCCTCCTCGCTCAACCCACCTGCAGGCTCAAGGCCACTTGCCCAAGCTCAGCGATTATCTCCTGGGGCTTGCAGCCAGTCTGCTCTGCTTACCTCCAGCCAGTTCAGGCTTTAGAGGAGCTGGCTGGGCTGGAAGGTCTAATATGTACTTGGAGGAGGCCTGTGGTTTTGAGGGCCATACTGAGCACCATTGTGTCACCATCTGCTGCCTGCCACCTCCTGAGTTTTCTGAGTGTAGAGTCATCTCTGCTCACTGAGAACCTTCTGAGCTTATCTCCCTGTCTCATGCAAAGTCACCTAAAAATCTGTTTTGCCAGCACCCCTGGTGACCCCAGGTGCTCCTTGGAAATCTCTTTGAGAAGTAATCATCCCCTTTGGATTGCAGCATCTGTCGCCTTCAGTCCCTCTGACAGTCCCAATTATCTTGTATGTTTGGCTGTAGAGCACCAAGAGTACAACACCAATGTAGGCTTCTGGTTTGTAGAGTTTTCCTCACCTGGGAGAAAACTAGCAGGGTAACAGTTTGTTCCTTGATCTCTTCACCTGCTGCCCTGTCCCCTGCTCTTCTGGTGGCTTTGTCACCTTCCTTTGATGGAAGGGAGAGATAACACCTCAATGTAACTAGTGCTGCTCATGGGAGGTGTTCTCACTTCTGTAGTTTGGGAAGAAGTACATGATGACTACACTGAGAAATAGGGACTGGTTTTGGGGTCCTTGCCTCCCCCCATATAGCAACAGTGTTCCTCTGTCCTGCCATGGGACCAAGAGGTATGGATTGAAAGAGACCTCAGGACCTGCTGGGAGCAGGATTAGATCACCGAGGGCCTTCTTGACTTGATTTGACTTGACTTAATTTGACTTGACTACCATGCTAATTTTTCTGCTGTTTCTTAATGCTCCATATTCTTTCACCTGAATCCTCTTTATCTCCATCTTTCTTTTTTTTTTCTGTTTTCCCTTTTTCCAGCTACAGCACCAGTCCATGGCAGAAGGGGAGTGTTGGAGCCGAACTTGCTTTATCCCTTACAGACACAACCCTCTATTCATATTGCAGAGATGCCTCCTGAGCAGGTGGGTGTCAGAGGTGCACCAGCGAGGGTGAACTGTTCCAGGAGAGACCCAGATGGAGCTATGAAAATGTTCCTGACTGATGTGGTATCTTGGTTAAAATTCATTTCAGGAGGTAGCCTGGAGCTACTGAGGGCCATCCCTTCAGACATAGGGGGTAACTCCTGTGCAGGAATTAGCAGTCAGAACACCTGTTACTACAAGAGACTCCAGCTGAAAAGAGAAGAAAGATGGGAGGGGGTGAGTTAAAAAAAAAAAAGAGGCTCTTCAATTTAGTGCAATTATCTCAATTTTCCCAGGATAAGGATCCTCGAGATATTTATCTGATTTATAAGGGTGCGCGGCAAGGCAGCAGACACGTCCTTAAAGAGACATTTATCAATTTCTTAAGCATGGATGAGGAGAGAAGAAAGAAAAAACAAATGAGTGAGAAGGAGACACTGCAAGGAGACTCTCCTGGAGTCGGGAAGGAAGAAGGAAGCCTGCTTGCTCTGTATATTTTCACTTGTGATTAATAATCTGTGGAGATCTGCAGAAGCAGGAGGAGGTTGGCTGGGCTGGGACAGCAGCAGAAATCCTGTTGTAGACTGGGTTGCCTTTATACATTCAATGATTTACATTCCAGGGATGTGTATTAAGTATTTCCTGAAGAATTTCTTTTGCTTACATTTCTGCTGGGGAAATGCTGAGGGTTAGATTTATGCCAGGCCTGGAGAACTTTTCCAGTTGCAGAAAAGTGCTCTGGACCTGCACCAGTTTGGCTAAGGTGGCACAAGGTTTCAGGAGGATTCATCTTATGTAAGTGCAGATGTTCTGGGCTCAGGGAATGCACAACCGTTTACATGTTTAGGAAAGGGGAGCAGAATTCACCTGACACTCTTGGCTGCCCACTATTGGAGGGAGTGCACTCACTCCTCTCCACTAAAAGAGCCCTCTCTTTTGTTTCCTTCAGTGCTATTAGACTTCCTACTTTTTCCCTCTTGCCCATACCACTGCTCTGCCCTTTAGTTCTCCTCCTCTGTACCAAATCTTAATGCTTCTTCCTCCCCCTGTGCCCTGCAGCTGCCATTGTTTTCTCTGTGCCTTAGTAGCTGAAATGGTTCTGGAGACCTTTTGCGTCTTGGATGCTGCATCTTTGCTCTCTTCCTCATCCTTGTCTTCGTATTATCTGTGCAGAGGAGCAGGTATGAAAATCCTCATCTTTCCCAAAAGTGCAGCTGCCTTACTGCCGTTCCTGCAGCTCCTCACAGCTCCCTTTCCCCTCGTCACATTCAGGCTTCTTGGCAAACCTTCCCAGCCCTTTTGCCTCTCTGTTGCTCCTTCACGTCTACATCCCTCATTGTTCCGCCAACACTGTCTTGTCACATTGTACCCTACTCCCTTGATTTGACAATAGAGAGGAAAAAGAAGGGATTCAGTGGAGGCGAATGAAATGGGAAGTGGGAGAGGAGGAGCAGAGAAAGAGAACATCAGAGGGAATGACAGGAAATGCTCGTGGCTTAACGCTGCTCAGGAAGTCACCTGGGGGAGTCATTGACTGAGGGGTCACTGACCCTTGTGAGTAAATTTCTGTAATAAACTGGTGAAAGTACTGGCAGGCCCAAGTGATTTAGTTTAGAAATTGCTATAGTTCAGCTTCCCTCAAATGCAATTCAGCAGGACTGTTAGCAAGCACAAAACCCTCACCAGCCTAAATATGGATTACTTTTCTTTGTCCCTTAAGTTAATCTCTTTACAGCATGGTTAGGTTCTCATAAATTTGTTGCAGCATGTTTGCCAGCAGCTGACCCATTGGAAAGGATTTGTGTCCACCAGAAAAGCCACTTGGATAAACCGCTCTTTGGCAATATGCCTTTTTAAGGCCCTCCTGCACACAGGTTGCTCTAGGAAATAGCTGCTTTGTCAAGGACCAGCTAACTTCACTATCAAAGGTCTGAATGAGGCAGCAACCGTCAGCTGTCACACATGGGCACCCACTTGTCATCACTTGCCGTAGATCTTACACTTCCTGACTCCCTCTCTAATAACTGACTTCGATAAATGAGATGCAGCCTTACTATGAGGGGAGAGATTTTCAGATCCCTGATCTCAGTAAAGGTTCTCATGGCATTAGAAAGTCAGAGATGCTTATCTGCTTGTGGTACTTAAATTCTTTTCTGGTATCGTCTTCACTTACTCAGGCCTGTGGCTAGATCTTGCTGGTGTGGGAAGGGAATCCATAAGCCTCCCCTGGGCTGCAGAGGTCCAGTTGCTCAGCTGCCTATATTGGCATTTGCATGGTACAGGCAGTGGTTTCCTGTGTTGGTGTAACAAATGTGAGGTGTTGCTTGTCAAAAGCCCTGTTGAGATGGTTGATATATAACATGTATTTCTGCTCCATAGAGCAGAGTAGGTGGCAAATTATTTAGAGAATATGTAGCCTGTTTAGTGTTGGTGTTTGTGTAGTGGGATCCTGCTCCATGGTAGGGGCCGGAACACTGCAAGTATTTACACAAGACTGAATGCAGTCGGGTGCAGAGAGTTTACATTTATCCTGCTTATTTTCACCTTGGCCCATCTGCCCACCATACCCTGCAGTACAGACTGGAGCACCCACATGGGTTCTCATCTCAGTACATCCTCACCTTCAGATCTCTACGGGCCTGGCAGCCAGGGGCTTGCACTGTCCTTCCCACCCACATCTGCCTCTCCCACCAGTGCACTGATTCCCGGAGGCAGGTAAAGCGTGTGCTGGAGGTCTCACACTCACTGCAGAAACAACAGCATCTGGGGCATCCTGGTGAGTTGTGCTGTGCATCAGCTGTGATTTCACATTACTCTGGATCTGTAGGGGTGCAGTGGGTACCCTTAGGCCCTTTGGGTACCCTTGGTCTCTCTCCCCAAATGTGGGCAGTGACCCAGTGGATGTGGCAGTGGAGAAATAGCCCCAGCAGATGTAAGGGTTGTTGGGCATCCCTCTGAAGCAGAAGCAGCCTTGCAGGACATCCCTGGTGTACTCTGGAGGGGGTGATCAGCGTGTGGAGCCCTGCTACCAGCAGCCCATTGCTGCTCACCTGCCCTCTCCCCACCGAACTGCCTTTAGTCGTGAGCTGTGCTGTGCACGTAGAGGCAAAATAAAAGAGAAAGAAAAAGAGGAGAGGGGAAAAAACAGATCAAAGAACAGTGTGTTTCTTGTTTGATCTTTGAGGAATGCTGAAGAAATCTCTTAGGCCACTGTCTCCCCGGTTGTGCTCGTAAGGAGATTATGGACCTCATGCTTTCACAGGAAAACACCCGGCTGCTGGGCCTGGCACAGTAATCCAGACAAAGGATAACAGCGGCCTAATTAATTCTCATGTCTCTGAATCTGATAACAGCACAGTACACAGACGAGTCCGTAAGGACTTAATGAGTTTAATCGACTGCACTTGATGATTTTATTTGAAACCTTGTGCCACAAATTAAACTATTAAAAATGCACTTGAACTTGATTGGCAGCTGTAATCCAGGCAAAGCCTACTTAATCCGCGGGGGCAGGAAGCAGGGGTGGATGCAAAAGGCTGGAGATGAGGAGAGTGAAGGGGAGGCTCTGGTAGGTAATGGGATTTTGGGGTCAGTTTAAAGGAAAGCCGGAAAGAAGGGCAGAGCCTCACAGAAGCCAGGGGTGAGGGTGGGAGGGTAGGGGGTTTATCTGTGCTCACCCAACCCTGGAGTGAGCTGTGGGATGCAGGAAGGGTTCAATCTGTTCCTGTCCTGTGTTCTGCCCTGCAGGACTCTCCAAGCAGCTGGAGGGGTTGTTAGTTGGTTGGAGTGAATCAGCTGCTGGCTCTGGAGTGAGGTGTAACACCAAGGTTTTGCACAACTGAGGTGAGGAGGGTGTGAGTCTTGGGCCCAACCTCCAAACCTCATGCACATCAGCTGGGTGGAAGGCCAAGGAAATGCACACAGGGATGTTCACTGTGTCCCAGGCAATGGTGTCACCAGTGGGCAGGCACACACACCAATACTCTGTTGCTCTTCATCTGTAAAACTTGCCCAGGTGAAAAGGAGCCTGTAAAAGGTATCTGTACAGAGAAGGATACGCTGTCCTGTGTGTTCTCTGCTAACTGCTGTCACTCACGTGTCTGGTTGTGCTCATCCAGTTTGCTCCCATACGTAAGTACCTATATACATATGCAGATGTGCACAAGCAGTGATTTGGCTCAAAATGAGTCATTAGCCAAGGAGGGAACTAGTATGGAAGTCTGCTTTGAAAGTCCCTTGCCCCCCACTCTGCTATTTAAAGTAATTTGCAAAAGATTTGCAAAATTATAAACCAATTTGCAAATAAATGATCATGATTAATGGCATATTCTTTAGGAGGTGACAGATCCGTAATAGATCTGCAATCCCCCTTATTATGCGGGAACCATTAGTAGCAGTAGGTGTTAAGAGACTACGTTAAAGCTAGAATAGGCTTCAGCTGTATCTCTAGAGTGGAACAGGTCAAGTTTTTGTTGCTATGGCTTCTTTACCTATTATTGTGCTCATAATTGGTAGAAAGCAATGTATCTCAGTGCCACTTGGGTTTCACAGCTTGCTCACCTCACTTATCCTACCCTAAAACTAATGCTCTTTGGCAGCAGAGGGAAAGCCTTCATCTGCTGATGAATGAAGGCATCGCACATCCCCATGGCAGGAGGGGAGGGTGGCTCGTCCCTTTGTGCATCTCATCTCCAGCTTTTCTCCTGCTGTCACCTGGAAGTGATAGAACAAGGGGTGATGGCTTCAAACTGAAAGGTGGTAGGCTTACATCAGATATTAGGAATAAATTCATGGCTTTGAGGATCGTCAGGCCCTGCCACAAGTTGCCCAGACATGCTGTGGGTGTCCCATCATTGAAAGTGTTCAAGGTCAGGTTGAACAGGTCTTTGAGCAATTTGGTCCAGTGGAAGATGTCCCTGCCCATGGCAGGGGGTTGGAATTGGATGATCTTTAAGGTTTCTCCCAACACAATCTAGTTTATGATTCTGTAGTCCACAATGCTCTTGGCTGTGTCTTGGGGTCTCATGGGAGTGCTGGGAGTGGAGGGGTTTTTTGGCAAGCAGCTCTTGAGGCTGTATGTGGTGCAAGGGGGAGAGGAGCAGGAGGGAGAGCATGCAGCTTGTTCTGGGGGGAGCCTGTGGCACACCCGCACCCTGTGCTGGAGACCGAGCCCACCATCTAAAGCACTCCTCAGAGACACTGAGGGATCAGGAGCAGTGCCAGTGCCTTTGATTTCTGAAACAGCAGGGCTTTGCTACATGCACATAAGCAGATGATCCAGCAGTCCAAAGCACACACCCTGCTGTGAAGGATGGTAAAATCCTACTCCAGCAATTCTCTTCACTCAGAGAAAATCCCTCCCTGACCTTACACCTTTCGAGGGGTTTAATGCATTGTACATGGATGGGACAGACTGAGAAACTGACAGAGAAGTCCCATCCATCCTGCTGAGTACCAGCCTGGGGCAGAGGGCAGCCTGGTCTTTCTCCCTCCTGCACGTGCTTTCAATACGATGCTGTGAATTTGCTGTATTGACAAGTAGCTGAAACGTTTTTATTTGATAGGTTGCAGCTTTATCATTCCGTCTCCCCCTCCCCCACTTTTTTTTGCATCTAACACCAAACCTGTGGCAGGTGCTGGGCAGTGCCACAGTGCATTGTGATCTTGTGAGGTCTGTGGCACCCGCAGTGCTCTGCCTCTGTACCAGGGTGGGACAGGAGTGTGGGTGAGAAAATGGGCACTGCAAGCAAAGTCATTGATTAGTGAGTTGGTGATGCTCTTTCTAGGGAAAAGATGTGTTGGGGAGGTTTTTTCAGGTGAGTTCACACTGAGATCGTGGCTGCTTCTCCTTCTGAAGCCTGGCAGTTCTAGAAAGTACAGAGATGGTAATTTAAGGTGTTGTGCATCCTGACTAATTACATCGGTTCTACCATAGCTGCTTTTTTGGTTTCTCACCTTAAAATACACTGTAAAGTTGCAATTCACTGTTAAACAGATGCTGTATGCTTTCCCAGTAGTGGCTACATTTTAATTTTTTTTACTGAAAGGAAAATAATTGGCATGTCTTTGATAGAAGAATTCTTAAGGATCTTAACAGGGGAGATCAGCTGGGGAATGGCAAAATATTTTCATCTATTTGGTGTTGTTAGTGCTTTGATTAAACAGACTAATATTTCTGAGTCTGTCACTTAGCATGAACAGCAGGATATTTTGTTATCAGGTAATTCTCTGCCTACAGTGGCTGCAGAAATGGTTGGATGTAAATCATGCCGTTAATAATACTCCAGTACAGAAGGCAGATGCAACTGCTAATTGTGGAGCCTAGGATGCTCAGTGAAATCACAGCAACTTATCAGCCTCTGTCAGGTCACTCGGGCTCTCCCCCAGCCTCACAACTTCTGCCAGGCAGGATGCCATGGCTGGTGGCACAAGGGCTGTCCCTCTGCTGCCCTCACAGCTGAATCCCAGGGTGATGATGGGCTGGGGACACTGCCAGCCCACGGCTGTCCCCACGGCAGGGAAGTGCTGGCAGAACCGGCACCGTGGGCAAACAGCCACAGAGCCACAGTGCGCTCCTCAAATATTTACCCTTTGTTTCAGTCCCGACCTCTTTGCCTCTCAAGATAAATAATTTAGTGTGGAAGCCTTGAAGGTTAATCTTGCATTTATTTAATGTTACAGGACACTTGGCTCACTCATAGCTAAAAGCCCTGCGTGCTGGTTGTTAGTTTATTTAATCCAAGTGCCATTTTCTTCACCCTCATCTCTCTGAATTGCTGAAAGGGAGGAAGGAGACGAAGTGAGGGGAAGGGAAGAGTTATCTGTATGCGGCTTTTAGCTCCTGCTGCAAACTCCATCAGGAGCAGCACCCTGGGGAAACGTCGATGCGAGGCCTCGGCTCAGCCAGGCCTGTCATCCGCCAGTCGATCCAAGAGGCTGGCTCCGAGCGTCGCTGAGAAAAAAGGGGAAAAGCAGAGGATCTGACACTGACATCCCCGCATACTGGCTGTACAGAGCTGCCTGCCTCTGCCCAAATCTGTCAGAAATTGCTGGTGTGCCAAAAAAAGGAAAAAGAGACAGCATGATGGGGGCAAGGAGGGGGAAGAGGTGAGGCAGTGGGGAGGAAGAGTATGTTTGCCTTCATTGATGAGATGCTGTTTCTCTCCTTTTTCCAAAAGCATCAGGTGGTCCTTTCAGGAGACCTCTACAGCACTGCTAGAAAGCTAATGCAGAAGGGAGGGTGTTTGAGGGAGGTGTGGGCTCTGATTTACCTTGCTTGAATGATGTCTGTAGTAATTTCTAGCAGGCCAGACCAAAACTTTTGGGAGGTTTGCAGTTGGTTCAGCACTGGGAGGCTCAGCACTGTGGGGGTCAGCACCTGTTCCTGCTGCCAGGGCCAGCAATGAGGAAATGGCCAGGAGCTTCCAGGTTTCAGCAGAGGCAGAAATAAGCTCGTTGCCCAAGAGTTCCACACTGATGGATGTGAAGAGAGTTGTAAACTTAGTTGACAGTAACTTGCACTGGAGAAGACATTTCAGCATCATCTCTCTCTTTGTTCCCATTTCTAGAGATGCACAAAAAGAAATGCAGGTTCTTCCTGAGACTTTGTCAATATATCTACACTCTAGACATATTGGACAAAGAAGCTGGGGAAAAAAAAAGCCAGACACATGGAGCAGACTGGCTGCTGAACTTGGTTTGGCTTTTACAGCCCAGCCCACAATTTTGGATCAGAAATTTGGTGCTAGCTGCTCCCTCCCAACTGGGTCTTACAGCCAGGAACTCAGGAGGGGGGCAAATTCCAAGATTTCAGAGCAGCCTGTCTGTATTTGCTCAAGAGTAGACCCACGTGGACAGCAGGCAGTGAGGAGGCCAGTTTTTCCTGTCCTCGTGGCCAAGCCTAGCGGAAATGTCACTCCCACATTGTGGCCCCAGGCTGCCCTCCCAAGCTCTGGCTGAAGAAATCTCCCTCCCAGCCTCAGCCTGTGCCTCACCAGGTCTCAAGAGCCACTTTGGCAAGCTCTGCATTCGTCTGGATGTGCTCCTCACCTCTTGCAGTGATAGCTGCACTCATCCACCACTTCAGAGCATCTTGTCAACTTCCTTCCCACCCCTGTTTTTAGAGGCCTCCTAAGGCGAAACGTCTCTGATTTCTCTAAAGGAAATAATCCCTACATTTGGTAGCATTAGGGCCAGCAAGGGGAGAGGAGAAGCGTCAGAGGATGCTGGCAGTGTGATCACACTAGCATGTCACCCTAGCATAGTCACATTTTCACCTGCTCGTGTCGTCCAGCCCAGCTGTGACTTGCTGGTAATTACTTGCTTGTAGCCGGTGTGAGACTCCCAGTTCTCAAAGCCATCTGCTTACCTCCAGGTCCCTGCTGTGTGATCTTTCATTTGGAGTTCACCTCTACAGTTTATGGCTGTTTCCAGGATAACGTTCCAGCTGGAGAGCCTCTCAACTCCATCCTGTGCTGGCTTTCCTCCTTTTAAAGGACACTTTGCATCTTTCAAAAAACACCAACAGGATTCTAAATGTAGCCTGGCAGGATATGACCCAAAAAGGACAGCCATGTGTGATGGCTGGGAGACTTGAGTGTCTGGGTGTTCATTTGTGCAATCCAAATCTCCTCAGGTAGAGATGTGGACAGAATGACCTTTCCCATGAGCTTCAAGTGCTTCAGTATTAAATGGGAAATAGCACAAGATCAATGTGTCTCGTAGCTTTTCAATGCCTCAGTCTGAACCAGGAGAGACAGTAATAAGAAAAAGAATAATTTAATAAACTGTATCTGTTGGGGTTTTTGCCTTCTAGTTAGAATTCTCATATGTGTTTGGGTTGGTGAATAGGCTTATTTTTGTTCAAGACAGTAATTCAGCTCAATTTTGATTTCATTTTGGTTCTTGTTGGCATGTACTGGTAAGGATATGAGAGTGGGATCTCTGGGAAGAGGCTTAGGGCCTGAATTATCTTCTGCAGGTGCTATCTAACTTTCTATCTAGCACTATCTAACTTCCCCATGTTGTGGCGGAAGATCCCCCACCTGCTGCCTGGAGCTGCCCTGCATGTGAGAGCAGTGTCTGCAGGTGGGACCACCTGGGAAAATGGTGAATTGCAATTGGTTACTGCTTCGTAAATCCCCCCACTCTGGAAGAGGTTTGAGCTGAAGATTTCCTAAGGGCAGCTCGGAACTCACAACCTGAGCTGCGTTTGGCTCCTAGGACCTTTGAGAAGAAGCCATGTGGACGTGTTCTTCAGACATTTTTGTGTCAGCCTTTATGTACCACTTCCACGGTTTAATGTTTTAAATCATGACAAACACCCTCCCAGACGAAACAGCTCCTATCAAAGTGGCACTCGCTCTCATAACACCCTGCCACCCACAAGGACGTGCTGATTGCTGCCAACCTTTTGGCAAGCTCTTTGCTTTTGTATTAGGACAAGGTGATTGACAACGCTTTTTTGTGTCTCGATAATGGAGAAATGTACTATTTAGAGAGAGAAAAATTCACATCAGTGTCTCCCCAACATGATCTGCTGACTGCCTTTTTCCTTTTTTTTCCTCCCATATTTAAAAAATATATCAAGCCAGACAGCTGCGGTGGCTGAAGAAAGCAGCTAATTCCCTGAACAAGTCTCTTGCAGAGAGAAGTGCCAGCCAACCCAACTTTGAACGTGGGACTGGAAGTGTGTATAGGATTAGGGGCATATCTGGTGGCCCAGATTCCCCAAAGCCAATTAATGACTGTTACAGAAGGAGGATTTTCTTTCTGAGGTTAGAAATGCATCCTTGAGTCTGGAGGGGGAAATAAAAAAAAAAAAAAGAAGGAAAAAAGCTAGAAGAGCTCAGGACTCAAAGGGAAAGTTCAAAGGGTTGGGTTTTTTTGCAGCTGGAGTTCAGAAGAGAGGGGTTTGTGTGAGCGCATGTGTTTCTGTACTGCTCTCTTCCTTCCTCCAGCTCTGTTTTCCTTATTGATCCCTCTCGTAATACGATTTCCCTCTGGTATAATTGAGCGAAAAATAACTGAGAGTAAAGTCTCGTAGATTTGCTCCTGACCGAGTGTTAGTCTTGTCCTAGACGGCCCCGGACCAGCACAGATGCCCAGTGCTGTTCAGTGCTGTCCCACTGAGCCCAAGGGCAGCTTTGGAGCAGCGTATGAACTCGGATGCTGGGGGCTGGGGCTGCTCTGCAAAGCAGGGAAATGTGCCCAGTTTTCCTCAGTCCCTTTTTTTTCCCCCTCAGCAATCTGCAAGTGGGGTTCCTGGAGAGAGAAGGGTTTGCTGGAGATGCTCTGTGTGGCTGTGCACCCACCTCGTGGCACCGGTGGGCAGTGACTGTGCGGGACCCAAAGGTGGCTTTTGGGAGCCCATGCAGTAAGTTTGCACCACTCCACTGCCTCTCCCAGCTTCCATTCCACACACATCCCTGTCTCTATTTACTAAGAGCTTTGGGATCCCCTGTGATGAAGGCGTGCAAGCAATTATCACTGGAGCTAGGACAGAAAGCAGAAGGCTTGTTTGTTTTTTTGGATCCAGGGCTGTTTGCTCAGCTGCATTTGTATCACTGTTAATTATTAAGACATTTATTACCATGCTTTATTTATGTGTGTGGGTGCTTGTTTACCTTTCCCTGAAGCCTACAGATTTAGTTGTTCCTGGAAAAGGGTTTTTGGATCCTCAGTAGGATGGTTGGTGAGTCCCAATGCTCCCACTGAGGGGTAGGGAAGTGAAATATCTTTGGCAGTTCAGGACTTACCCCTTTTATTTCTATTCCTTTATTCCCAGAAGCTGAAAATTTTTTTATTCCCTGGAAGAATATGGGATGTCTGCTTTGCTCTTCATTTTTTATGTGTCCCTCACCCTCTCTATTTTAATCAGGAAATCCTGTGCTCAAGAGGCTTCTCTCATCTCAAAATCCAGCTTGAAGTGCTGGAACGGGGGAGATGGCTGGTGCCAAGAAGCTCTCCGGGGGCCAGGGCAAGGTGTGGGAATTAATGAAAGAGATCTGTTCATACAGACCATTATGAAAAGTGGAGTTGAGGCTTTGCAGGTGAGATGTGGGGATGGGGAGATTAACTTCTGCTGGGGCTTACGGCTGGGATCAGGGCAGGTGCAGCTGGCAGTAGGTAAATAGAAAATATGTGAGCTTGATATTAAAAAGGGGCTTTTATGTGGAGAAAGCCTTGAAAGCTCTTCACCTCTGCCCCAGCCCTGCTGCAGCTCACCATGGAAGCAGGAACACAGAAGGATGTGTTTTCTTGAGGGCTTATGTACTGATTTTGCTGGACCATTTCAGTGATGTCCTGGTAAGGAATGGGTGGCATTGAAATAATCTCCATGGCAACAGCTATGGAGGGCACAGATGAAGTGGTTAGGACAAGGATGTGGGAGTCAGGACTCCTGGTTGCTGTTTCCAGGATTCATGGTGTGATCTTGGAACAATTGGTTCAGTATCTGTAACCTGGCATTTACCATCCCAGCCCCTGTAAAGTGGGTTAGAGACTGAGGGTTAAAGGTGTTTGCAGGCAAAGCAGGGAAGCAGCTCCTGAAACTCCCACTGACTCCAGTCCCAAAGCCAGGGTGTCCTGCTGCCAAGCAGGACCATCTTTACCCTAATGACAAGGTGTCTTCTTCCCTCATTCTTTCCCCACTCTTGCCTGGTACCTTTACAGCACCTTTTCCCTGATTTGCCTGGATCCAAACTGGCTTGGCCTCGCAGAGTGCTCAGAGCCTCTGCGGCTGTGAGGCGGCATTATGCAGGAGGGATTGGATAATTTCATGAGTGTTTACATACATCTGCATTCCATATCGGCTCCAATTTGCGCATTTGTCAAAACCAGCATGCTGGCATTTCTCAGAAATTTTGCTTTCCCTTAACCTTTTCTGTGCAGAGCAGAGCAGAGACTCTGTCCCCCGGGCAAAAGTGGGGCTCACGTGCGGAAGCCGCCTGCGTGTCCCCGCAGCTGGGGGGATGCCCTTTGATAAACTCTTAGCTGGATGCAGAAGGATGGTGCCTGGGCTCCCCCACTGGGGTTTCTCAGCTCCAGAAGCAAGGGAAGGGCTGTGGCCACCCCTGCTTCATCGCTTACATGAGCATATGGAGCACACTGCAGCTGCAGCAGAGCCAAGTGCTCTGTGCAGTGAGGAAGGGGATGCCGGCTGGTCGTTCCACCTCTGCATCTTGCTCCATCTTGGGCATCTACAGTGCAGCAACCAGGGGACTGAAACCAGGCAGAAATCTGTTGTGTAGCAGTGAATAATTCTAGCTGATCTTTTTAAAGCAGGTGGTGTTTAGTGGCAGCTTGCCTTGCCTTTCTTTGTTTTATTGATTTGAGGTTGCTGCAGAGCTGTTCAGGTTAAAAGAGAGAGGAGAAAAGCAGGCAATGGGGACAGACCTGGGGGTCTTGGAGCTGGTGCAAAAGTCTTGTCTGAGTTCTCCACTGAGAGACTTTGTGGGCCATGAAAGGAAATTTGATGTAGTGTTCTGGCTGTGACTCTTTTGGGAATGATCCTGCAGTTAGGGAAGCTGCATGGGAAAGGTGTGATGCAAAAAGAGATGATCTTCAGCCACGTCCTGCAAGTACCTTCCACTTCAAAGCCTGCTGTGACCACACACCCTCTCTGAGCCTAAAGGTAGAGCAGTGGCCAGACCAGGGCTGCTGAGCTGTGTGGTGTTTGCAGACAGAGAATTCCACTTCCCAAGCCAGACCTAAATCACCCAACAGGCTGGCAATGCTCAGCTGGGTGAGGAAGCAAGACCAGGGTGCTGACAGACGCTGATGGTGTAGCTGAGGCTAAGGGCTGGAAACAACCACTTCACTTAGAGGTAACTTGGAAACATCTGACTTGAGTTGGAACTCTGGGAGCTCCATTATGGGTACAAAAAAGGCTGCTAAGCAAGGATTTTCTTGCTCCTCTCTAATCCTGTGAGAGACTTTCCTCTCTTGCGGAAGTTATCTGTACAGTTTTCTAAACTATCAACACTTGCATATTGTTTTTAGTACAAGTAGAGAAAATATTTTGAATTTAATTTGACCAATCACTCCAGGGGGGTGGTTGATAAATTGACCAGTTAAACCATGAGAAAATTATCCTATAAAAGAGCTGTTAATTAATTAAATGAATCAATCCTGCTGCATCTCCTGCCTGGTACATGTCTCTCCCTCTTCTCCTCACTACTGCAGGACACAATGACACTCCATCACAGAGCTTCAGTGAGATTTAAGGTGTACTTGTGGGGTGTCAGGGCATAGAGGTTGTCTGAGGAAGGCTGGGCATCCCAAAATCAGGGGCATCCTTATTTAAGGTGTGGAGTTCAGCATGGAAACACGTGAGCCTAGTCAGGAACCATGAACCAGCTGTGGTTAACTCTGCTCAGGTGGCACTGTGACCCCACCAGAGAGCTGGTCTCTCAGGGAAAGAGGTGGGAAGAGGCCCAGCAAAGCAATAGGACTAGATGGAGCTCTGTTCTCAGAAAAAATGACTGTGATTGGTGAAACCAGTCTATCATTATGGGGTGTCTCTTTCTCTCTGCCGGGGCTGGATACTGGAAAGCATGCAAAGCACAGGATGCAAAGACTAGCCATTAGTTAAGATCCTATTTACTGGGCTGTAACTCTGAGAATTAAAAAATAACATAGGAGTTGGCCAGTTCCCAGTATACAGTGGTTTGGGAGGGATGAGAACAGCCTTTCCTTTCAGACCAGGAAACACAGAAAAATAGATCTTCTGTTATCTCTTCCCCTAGAGAGCAGAGCTGAAATGACATGCCTCCTCTTTCCCCTCATTGCAGGATTGCTCTGATTGTTGTGATGATTGCCTCAATCCATAAGAATTTTAAGAAAAATACCTTTTGATTAGTCAGCCCAGCCTCGCACAAGAAAACCAGGCGTTCCCAGTCAGCCAGGTAAGCATCAGCTTTCCCAGCCTGCTGAGGGAGGAGGATGCCCTGTGGAGCCAGTCCCAGAGTTTGGGGCAGAGCAGGCTGAGCTTCAAATCACCCAAGAGTGCAAGCACTAGAAAGAGGAAAAGGGTGAGTATGAAGAGGAACACAAACTGTACAGATGATAGCAGCAACCATGTCCAGGTACTGCTCTCTAAACGAGCCTTTTCTGGGAACAAAATTGCATCAGCAAATAAGAGTTGGCATTTAGCAAAGCCTTTCCCGTTGCACGTGTCATTTCTTCTTCACTGTTGTGGGGTGTGCTGCAGCCAGCCTTTCATATGTTTGACCAGTAATTAATTAGGAGAGGATCAAGGCTGATAATTCCCTGTAATCCCTTCTCTCTCATCTTTTTTGTTCCGTAATCCTTTTAATGCTAGCAGCTTGGGGGGTGGGGAGTGGCAGGGGCAGCAGGGGAGGCCTGAGCTGTGGTGCTGGTGCTGGAAGAGCATCCCTCTGCCTCCCTCCAATGGCATCCCCCAAGGGAAGAATCCCAAACTGGGGGCAGCTCACAGGGCAGCATAGGAGGGGAGAAGTCTCCTGTGGTGAGGATAGGGTTGGGGGGCAATGAAGCAGGAGCAGGGCAGACAGCAGAATCCCTCATTCTCCAAATGCTGACATTTCAGCTTAACCTCAGGATCTCCACTGAACGCCACATTTCTTCTACCACAAGAGGCTTTTCATAGCCGGATCTGCAGTGACCATTAGGAGATCCCTTATTTGCCTCCAGCTCTGTGCCATCCCTCTTCTCATACCATGAGGACACTAAATCAGTGCTCTCCATCACCTTGTGATCTGGAGAGGGACACTGCCATCCAAGGAGGTCTGATGTCTGCAGTGGTCCAGGTGCTGGCAGTACAGAGGAGATGGGGAGAGAAGACCTGGATGGGGGGACAGGTGGGAGAACTTGGCTGTGGGTAGAGAGCAGAGCTGCTGCTGAGTTCAGGTGTGTAGGGGAGCAGTTGTCAGAGATGGTGGGTTTTGAGCAGAAGGGGTTTAGGAAATGAGAAAGCTGGTATCTGATGTGCCAGTGCCAGCTGTAATAGCTCTCCGTGTATCAATTAGCCAACATTAGTGCTGCTAACACTGACCCTCCTCTCCTGCCAGGTCAGAAGGAAAGGGAGAGTGTTGCCAGCCTGCATGACAAAGTGTTTGGGTGTTGAAAAAGTCCAGCATTAAATCAGCCTCCAATCTACAGGAGAGCTGTTCATGTCCCACAGCCCAACGTCCTCACTTCCCTCTGACTCAACTTCTTTAAATACTTTCTTCCTCGACAGCTGGAAGAGGAGATGTGAACCTGCTGATTCCAGGGACTAAGTGGGTCTGAAGGGCCTTTTGTTTGATCAGAGCTGTGGTTATTACCCCTGACAGTCACAGGCAAGGAAGTCTCCAATGTGTGTTTGACTGAGTTAAGGTGCCTTTGATTCAAACTTCTCTTTATCCCATTTAAACTGCAGATCATTTCCATTCACAGTGAGAGGAAACTAAATAATTCAGTGCCAGACAGCAGCATCGATGCAGCTGGAGGTGTGGGATGCCTTTACCATGCAGAAGACATGTCTGCTTGAGGGGAGGAGGGAGTTTTGGGACATGCAGGACCTCTCTGGGCTGGATGGAGGTTTGACCCACAGTAACACATCATGATGGAGCAGCTAGAAAAATGCACGAGGTTCTTTATAGACTGAACGAGGGCCATTTGCTATCACAATCCCTAAATCCCCTCTCCCTGTGTGTTTAATAACACAGATGTCTATAAAGTAAATGCCAGCTGATTACCAGAAAACGTATTTGCTGAGCAGGAACAACTTTGTAATAACCGAACACCAGAGATAAGCACTGATTATATGGTTTTGTAACTTCAGAGGTTTATAATCTGCAGTGAACCAAAATAATAAATGCCCATCGAGTAAACTCTTTTGCCTCTGGATCACAGTGCAAATCCAAGCTGAGTCCCTGGAACTGTTGATACCTAGTGGCTTTTACCTTGCTTCTGTTGGGAATATAGATGGAAGTCTGTTTCCTGGATAACATGCATTGTGTCTTTCTAATTCTTCCCTCCTGTTGCTGTGGATGGTCTTTCACTCAACCTACAGCATGACTTCCAGCACAAAGGATGGCCAGAAACATGGTGTCCACAGCACCCAGCAGCCCGGAGCCTTCCTCCATCCTGCTCCTCACCTTGCAGGGATGTAGTTCAGTGTTTGGAGATGAGCATGGGTATTTACTGACCTGCAAAGGCAAGCTGGGGAAGCCTCTAGCAGGTTTGCAATTGTTCCCAGCTGAATGCCCATCATCTGGGCCATTTTCTTCAAGACAGTCATCTGTGTATTCCTTTCACCAAGATTCCTCTGTACACAGGTAGGAGCACATGGGCTTCTGTTCCTACAGCCTTTGCGCTGAACTGCAGCTCTGCTGTGGGTTTTTTTTCTATGCATCATTTAAAATAGCGCAGAGTTAAACATCTATTTTAAAATAGCTTTGTTAAAAAAAGAAAAGCTTACTCCCCATGGCAATCAAAGGAAGAAAGAATAACCTCCCTGCAGCACCTGCCAAGTTCCAGGTGAAGGGGACTATGTGAGAAATAAACACGGTGCCTCGGCCTGACACTTCCGATGGGGTCAAGTTTTTCCTGCACCATAATGAGATCTTGTTAGGAAAGTGGGAGCGGTGAGGTATGCTCCTTTCTCTTGGATCTCTGCATTTCAAGCTACCTGCAGAAGGAGTGTGGTTGGGGATGGGAAGGAAAAAAAATTACTTGTTAGATATTTTTACCTTGGGCTTGGATGTTCTGAGGATACAACAGTGAAGAAAGAAAAGATGGGGGCAGGGGTAGCAGGAGGCCAGGCAAGCTCTGCAAACAGTGCTCATCTTCCCCCTCTTTCTTTTTTGTGCCAATCTTTGTTGGTGCCTCTGTTAGATGTTTTAGCTTCACTTTCTGTGATGAGGAACTTGGGAGATGTGTTGGCAAAAGCTTTGCTTTCCTGGCAATAAGAAGGCTATACAGATTTGGGGGCTCTTGTGGCATCTAAGTGGATGGGGAGGGGGAAGGAATCCAAACTTTCAATCAAGCCCTGCCAGCTCTTTTCCATTCGAGAGGAATGAGGCTTGCCTTGTTAAAGGCAGAGCGCGAGTGAGAGCGGGCAGCATGCCAAGAGCCATTTGAGAGGCAGGTGAGACTTTCTGAAGTAAGAAATATCCATTCCACTCTAAATTGAAGTGTGTTAAATAAGGATGCTGTTCAGTGCTAATAAGGCAGGGAGTGAGCTGGAGAGCACAGCTGGGGTTACGGCTCTCGGAGAGCACAGAGGACCCGCGTTCGGATTTGGCCGCGGCTCTCGCTGCGTGCAGGGAAATGAGCTCCAGGCAGGTGTTGCCCTACTTCCTGAGGATGCTCATCGGTCAGCAGAGGCATGGTTTGCTTGACTTAGCTTTTTTTTTGAAGCATTTGAGCCCTAGGGTGGGAGTGATGAGGGTTGTGGAGGTCACGGCTGAGCATGCAGAGGGACAGGGTTGGGTTTGGAGCTGGCATGATGTGGAAAGCTGCAGCAATGGACTGCAGCATTTGGACTTTCCACACAGGGATAGGGAAAGCTGGCACAGCACCTGCTTTCATTAGGCTTTTCTCTACCTGCAGGTCCCAACCCTCAACAGGAGAAATGCTCTCATTTTTTTTAATTTTAATTTTTAATTTCTCTTCTTTTCTAAAATGCTGAAACATAGAAAAGCAGATGCAAATTAACACATAAATCCAGGTTGGAGGGTGTCACCAAAAAGATAGGTATTGCACAGTAATTAAAGAGCATGAAATTTACCATGAGATATTTGTTAGTGTGCTCTAAATAGCCAATTGCTGTTCCTTAAATATTCAATAATTACTGTAACTGGATGCAGTTTGGCTTGGAATTTAATAAGACCTTACTGGAGAGTCTATTAGATCACCGGGAGGCCGGTGGGATAATTTAACAATAGTGCCTGTCTCTGCTTATTGATCGTGTCCTGAAGGCAGCGCAGTGGTGTCCAGTCGATAGGGCACGAGATGGGGGCACGAGGCACAGCCTGCCCCTCGCTCCGCTGCCAAGGGGGCTGGGGTGAGCCCTGGGGGTGCTCATCTCCAGGCTGTGAGGGACTTTGTGGTCCACAGAGCCCTCCTTCCCGGAGCCCTGCCTTGATTTTATAGGCAGAGCAGCGATGTGTGTTTGCTTGGGTTTGTGCAGCTCTGCCTGCGCTGGCCCTGGTGCTCAGGGGAGCCCCGTGCCCTCTGCAGTGACCCTGAGGCTGGTTTGCCTCTGCTGTCCCCACATACTGGATCCTTGAGGTCTATTGCCAAACCCTTCCACCTTCTTTGTGCGCATAGCAAGGATGAGGAAACACACCCTGGATATTTACCTCATGACATAGTGGAGAAAGCATTTTTTCCCAAAGAGTCTATTTCCATCCTTGCTGGCTGGTGATTTGGAAAACATGAGCTGCCAAATACGTGTTCCCTGAAACAATACAGGGCCTAGGAAATTACCCACAGGGAGGGGATGCTGCCTGGGCACAGCTGTGCTGTGGGTCAGCTCCAGGGCGAGGGCGGCTGGTGAGGGTGGGCAGCTCTGCTGGGCTGCCACAGGAGGGGGCCCCATGGTCCAGGTGGATCCTTTGTGAAGTTACTTCCAGGCTTTGTCTCGGACTGTCACCAGGATGTCCCTGGACACCTTCTGGAAGCTGGCTCAGCCTAGGATCCGTGCCCAAATGGCAGCAGGGATCAGACTGCACATTCCCAGGCAGAACGTCCCGGCTGGCTCTGCACTCCTGAGCACCTCCACGTGCCTTCTTGCTGTACCTCAGGGCACACATCTCACAGTAGCAGATGATATTCCTCTGGCAAGCTGCTGGGCAGACCCCCACTCATCTCAGATGTTTAGGATTGAAAAGTTTACCAGCCCTGTTTGGCTGCTGTGTCTTGCTCAGTGCTTTGAGGACACGGGTAAAATGCACTACTGAAGGACTGGCAGGCTGGTTCCTGCCAAAGGCTGAGCTTGTGCAGTCCTGGTTGCTCTTAATATATATGCTTGGGAGACATGATCTCCTCTCAGACTGGAAGGAGAGAAATTCCTTTATCACAGCTCAGACTTGCCCACCCAGGTCCCAGAACCAAGCAGGGTAAGTCCAGTGTGTCTAAGTGATGGCTGCAGCATCTCTTTATGCCTGGGAGTGATAAGCTCTGGTTTAAGGCCATAGTAGTGGGTTTGAAATTTCTATTTCCAAACATTGCTTCTATAATCAGGTGGGTTTGTACTGTGTGCCTCTTCCCCAGGAATGGAAAAAAAAAACCCAACAAACCTGTGAGATATTTTTGCACAAGTTCCTGCCCTCCAAAATGGAAAAACAGACTTGGGGGCAGAAACAACTCCAGCTGCTCAGTTCATTCCATTGTTGCAAGTGAGGAGTGGGCACTTTAGAAAGAAATGCTTCTTTTAATTGCAAATCAGCTTTCCATGATAATTTATTTCTTATTCCTCCTGAATGATATTTCATCCTGACCTCAAAACCACAGCCCTTGGGATCACACAGACAGGGTGTCACAGGATTATTTTCACTCAGGGAGGGAGACTCACTTCCACAAGAATTCCTCTATATTCCCACTGCTCCAGCTACAGTTGCCTGATCTTTCAGACACATAATCTAAGCGGACCTGCATCACTGGAGCCCAATTTAATGCCAAACCATAAATTGAAGGATCAGGAGTGCCCAGCCACAATGAAATCCTGTTCACAGATTAGGGAGTCCTGGCCGAGAAGCCCTAGAAATTGAATTGGGGGACTGGACTAAATCAATTTTATTCACCCTAAGGACAGTGACACTACTAAAATCATAAAACAGAAAAGGGCAGGATCTCCCATTACCATGAACCTAGATGAGGGGATGAGCGATTCAAAAGTGCAGCCTGACATTTTCTAGCTGTGATGTCCCAAGTGCTGGCTTCACTCTCTGTCTGTTCCCTTTATTTCCTTTTCTTCTCTTCCCCTCGCCTTCCCTTCCCTCAGCTTGAGTAGTGGTAATTTCAGGCTCTAGGTTAAAAAGAAGTGACAGTCCTGGAAAAGGAGCTGGCTTCTATACAAACCTTGGAGTGGAACTGGACCAGCCACGTGTCCATTCCTTGGCATAGAACCTGGATAACCTTAATGCAATGTAGGTACTCTTGGGAAAGGGAGGGAGTAGACTGGTGTTCTCTTGAAGGAATATTCCACGTATGAGACCTCACTGGAACCTCAGGTGGAGAAAGAAGGGCAATGGGGTGAATGTCTCCTGAAGGAGAATGCATTGTGCCACCCTTCTGCAGAGTGCTTTGTGGATTATCTCCCTTTCACAGGAGAAATCAGTGATGTGGAGCTCGAGCACGTGCTTCATGCTCGGTGTACCAGTTCTGGAGCAGAGAGGGACAGGGAGGGTGGGAGTTGATGCCACAAGCCACGAGCCTTGCTGTCATAACTCCAGAGCTTGCTCATGGGACAAGACTCCACTTAGTGCAGGGGGAAAAGCAAGCTCCCAGGAAGCTTGCTGTGACTCCATAGGAACAAAACCACTTGGATAACATGGAATATGCACTGTTCTTCGAGCAAAGCAGTTCATGCAAGGAGGCAAAGAATGTGGCTCAGGAAAGGCCTCCTACCCTGCTCTTCTCCCACTGCTCAGCACATCATTGCCTGCACCTCTCTGCAGCTGCCAAGTGTGACTGGACTACGGCTGGGTCAGGGATGCCCTGATGCAGCAGGAAAGCTGATGGATGCTGCTGATGGCTGCAATGGGGCTTGAAAATCCATGGCCTGTGAATGACCCTGGCACAGTCCTTGATCCCTGGGAAAGCAGTGCTATTCCTGCTTCAAATCATGTCCCTGCAGCTGGGTCTTTGATGGAGGACACACAGGGAGTTTACCAAACAAATTGTGTGGACATGTACGCTCATACCCCACACTTGGAAAATTCACATCAAAGCCATCTTCTGTGGAATTTCTCCTACCCACAATATTCTTGGAAACTGCCCCTCTGCCTGAAGAGTTTGCAAACAATAATGACTGGCCCTTGTTCAAAACACTAGCTGTAGCTGGTGGGAGATGGCTCACCACAAGGCAGTCAGCAGAGCAGTCTATCACAATTCAGATGTGGCTCGATCAAATTCAAGGCAGTATAAGATGCGGAACAGATTACAGGCTGGATCATATAAGCCACAAACCACATTAAAAGCATAGGGACAACAATAGATATTCTGCTCTCACACTTAAACACGATCCTGAATGAAAGGATTTCCCCTGCCTCCAGCCCTTCCCCTAAAGCAGGATTTCTGTCTCCAGAAAATGCCATCCAGTTGCATGAAGAGCCTTGGGAACCATGAGCATCTTTGCATAACAATGTCACGTCAAACAAATTCCTGCCTGCTCCCGTCTACCACCTGATGTATTGTGCCCCAAAATGGTTTTGACTACCTGCCACCTCAGCAACACCCGCTGGCTATGAAAGTAGCAATTGCAGAGGCAGCTGTGAAAATGAAAAGTAAAATGGGGTGGGAGAAGGAGGGGAAAAGCCAGCTCCGTGGTGTGCTGAAGTGTGGGGAGGATGGAGGGAAGAGGAAGGCCAGCTGGGGATAGCTTTTGTCCTCCACTTTCCAAATGAGAGATGATGTCTCTCAAGTGCCATACAAATGAGCAATAGTGTGGAAGGGCTTTCTAATCATTAGTGATTCTTAATCAGTTCATTAACAGTGATGGTCGGCATTTTTTAAGAGGGACGAATTGCTTTCCTCCAGAGAACAGAGCCCTGTCTTGCTGCAGCCCTACCATTATCTGTGGATGTGTGTGTGTGTAGGGGCAGAAGGAGGAAAAATAGAGCGTTTGGGTACCCAGGGCCTGACACTGAGCCACTATTTTGGTTCTGGCAGCACCCTCAACCCCACGGGTGCTGTGCTGGGTCCCTGGGAGGTGGGGAATCAGGGCTCCCCAGCATGTCTACAGCAGATGTAATTAAAGCCTTCCCAGCCTGCCACAGAGCATATGGGACACGTTAGCAGAGTAATTAAATTTTGTGAAGTGAGTCTTTGCTGGAAAGCTGGAGGGTGGGTCGGTGGGACCAGGGAGAGCGGCAGTGCTGCCTCTCACCACCTCCGGCTCTCACTCCAAATTGCTCCTTGTGTGACAAGTTGAGGAAATAATTAAGTGGTGGCTCATTTGCATTATTTGTTTAGTTTGTACGTATTAAAAAATACTGAGGAAAATTGGCAAGCTGTACAGATGCCGCAGATGAAACAGAGGCATATTTGTGTGTGTGTGACTTCTGAGCAGAAAGGCAGATGTGGGGACTGGAGATCAGAAGGGGCAGAGGAGGGAGTGGGGAGAACAGAAAATCTGGTTCTTGCAGACATGGGTAAAATGTATGTAGTGCACAGTAAATTTGCCAATTAGTGGGGGTACAGGAGGATGGAAACTGCTCATGAATTGGAGTCAGTGCATGTCTCTGGTGAGGAATGGATGGAGGGGGATCACAAAGGCTGGAAGGGTTGGTTGCAGGTTTCAGAATAGGACATGTCTTTTCTTTACCAGGTGAAACTTTCTGAGAAAAAATCTTTACATATTAAACTTACATTTTGACACAGTCTTTCTCACTTAAATGAGAGTGGACCTCTTTTTTAGAAAAATAATAAGGTCAAATAATAACACAGTTTAAGCAAAATTCCTGTCAGGATTGAATGAGTCATTTGTAGTTGTCCCACGTTGAATGTTGTTTTGTTTTACTTACCCCCAAAGCTGAGATTTGAGGCAAATCATGCTCAGTTTATGCATCATATTATTTTCTTTGGTCCAAATATTTTGGTTTCCCCTATTGAAGTTGGTATTGACCTCACATTGCATTTGTGCAGCTCTTACAAAGGAGCCAGTTCTCATAAACACCCAGCTTCCAGTAGTGATGATTGTGGAGCTTACTAATACATGGAATGGATTTGTCTCTTCCTGAGAACACAGCTACAATGACCTACCCTTTTCTCTCTGCAAGATGCTCGTAGAGCAAGTTGTGGATTGGGAAGGCTGGAAAATGATGACCAGCCACTTACCTCTCTGAAAGGGTTGCTGGCTCCACAGCTTTTGTTTGGGGCAGTGGTGAGGGAAGGGGGTAGGTTTGCTCCTGTGCTGCTGGAACGTGGCATTCCCTGTTGGGCACAAGCGTGGGGCCGCTTTCAAGCAGCACAGGCAGCTCTGTTTGAAGACGTGCTCCCTAATTACCCTCCTGCCTGGTGAGAGTGACAGCCCGCTGTGCCAGCCCCAGCTGTATGGCTGCAGGTCTCCCACGACCCCTTGGAAGCTGAACTGGGCAGTGGGATGCAGGCTCTGGCATCCCCTTCTCCCTCCTTCAGGGCACTGCCCCCCTCACGTGTTCCAGCAGCCCCAGCTGGCAAAGCCTGAGCACTGGCCTTGCTGTAGCTTAGGTGTGACGCTGTACCTGTGACGTGTTTTGGGTTTTGAAACACATCCGAGACATGCAAGGGAAGGGAGAGGGGGTGGGATGGGGCTGTGCTTTGGGTAAACCCTCTTGTACTGTCGAATCCTCAGAACTGCTGAGGCATGGAAAAATACGTCCACAACAGCAATATTTACTTGGTGTGCTGGAAAAATTGCTCTACCTGGTTGTCCACAGGACCTTGGATCACCTCAGCTAGCTGAGAGAGACAAACCCACACATACAGGCAAATCCATTCCTTTTCCCTATTCTGAAAGTGATGATGAGGCAGGAGCAAGGCTTTAAGTGAATGAGTGATGTTGAAAAGTGGGGTCACAGCAGCTGTTTGCCAAATGAACTGTCTGGCTTCATATTTGTTTAGCATCTGCTTCGGCATCTGCACCACTCCTTTTCTGGAGATCCCTTGCTTCAGCTGGAGGGGGTAGCTGTGACTGAGGGCATGAATCTTCTCATATTGCCTCCAGTTCTTCCTGTCAAGATATTTTTTCATTGAAAATGAGACATGCACATATCAAAAATACTCCTGAGCCAAAAAAAGCATCATTGGTAGTTTTGAATGGGGAAAGGTTCAGGAGGTTTCAGTGTTCTTTTCCCCTCATTTCCAGTTAGAAGTTATAGACTGGAGACTCCCCACAAGTCATTAAAGCTCCTACATTTAGCATCGATTCTTCCAAAATACTGTCTTCCCCAAAGGGTTTGTTCATCTTTTGGAAATGCCTCCCTTGGTAGTTTCTCTTGCCTCTCCTGGAAGCTGCTTCTTTATCTAATTGCTCAGTGAGGGCAGAGCTTTCCCTGCACCCCATCTCAGCTGGGTGGGTTATGGTTTAAGGTTGTCAGGCTTGTAAGTCTGCAGTAACAGTGGATACTTTGGAGATCTGCAGTGAATGGATTCAGATCCCGTGTGCTCCTCCAAACTTCCTGGCCTCCAGACACTCACTAGTTCAGCATGCTCAGGTATCCTTGGCCATCCTTGGGGTAGAAAAGGGACCAAACCTCATAATCTCACCTGGGATCCACGGCAGCCTGCTGATGTCCAGTTCCTGCTGTAGGAGCATGGTGTGAGTTGTGCCAGCCCAGCCTGACATGTGCCCTGTGTGCCACCATGTGCTGTAGCCAGAGAAGCTCTGCCATATGTTGGGAAAATCCAGGCGCAATTTGGGAGCTGGCTTTGCAAGGATGCTGTACTCAACTGCAGAGAGGAACAGGGCCCCACCATGGCCATCAAGTTGTGCTTGCTGCCCCTCTCCAGTAGCACATGGGTGTATCTGGGAATGAGTTAAAGCTGTCAGAGGGCTCCTGGCTGTGTCAAAACACACAGTGCATGAAAAGCACTGTCCCCTCTCCTCCCCATTCCCAGCTCTATCAGAATTAAGGGGATCAGCAGCACTTGTATATGGCAGCACCATGTACTTGTTGGTTTTTTAGTAGTCTGGGGCAGATCTGCTTTGTGCAGCACCTCTCCAGCAGCGGGGGTTGCAGGACCTTCCTGGCCCAAGGGAAGACACCCTCACTTGAACTGCACACCAGAAGGATGGAGAGAGTTTGTTTAATGAGCATGTGCCTCGTGTGCTCAGGAGGATGAAGCTGCAAATATCACCAGGTAGAGGGTAACTCCCTCCTGTGACAAAAACGACAGGCAGCTGTAGACACATGAGGATGGATGGGAAGGACATGATGGACAGTCACCTTGGATGGGGTGATGTGGCACGGTCAGGTGCCTTTCCTGCAAGGACACCTGAGATGGTGCTGCTCGAGATGCTCCCATCTACAGAGCTCCTGGTTTCTCCTTGCCTTGGCTTAGATGGTAGAAACTTCATGTACAGTTTGCTTTGCTACATGCCAGCCTGGCAACTGTAGCGAGAGAAATGGGAAGCGAAGAAGAAATATGTAACTAGGTCAGTCTGCTCCACATTACAGCTTCATCCTGTACCCAGGGAGGAGTTGTGGTCTTTGCCCGCCTCTCACTGTTCCCATTCAGTCACTTGATGGGGTTTCCAGCTACTTTGAGCCTGCAACCTTCAGATCAAGACTTTTCTTTTTTTTTTCTTCCTTAACTTGGCTTTCACGTTCAACTTTGCTTCTTTCAACCTGTGTTCAGAGGCTCACAGTGGAAGAAACCTTTTGCTGTATTTAATTGTAAAAGTTCCTTCCCTATAAAAGTCTTGGCAAACTGGGCTGGCTCAGTGGTTAGTTCTTTGCTCTCCTCCTTGCAGGGGCAAAGTTCAGTTACTTAGCATCTGGCTGCTTGTTCCTTAATCCAAGAAGGAGTTTTTAATCACAGTAGGACTGGATGGTTTGGCTTATTCACAGCAGGACTACAATGCCAATTGCCATTAGGTCTCTTGTTTGAATGTGGCCTGGATCGTTAGCAAAGTTTTAACTGTTCTGTGGCCAGCGCTGAGGAGTTGCTGGGCTCAGCCTGTCTGCCTGTGGGTTCATGTGCCTGTTCAGTAAACACATCCATACAAGGAGCACTAGGGCATTTCCCATTGCCCGTTTTGTAGCCCCCCACTCTTTGTTTGTGCTATTTACCAGAGACCAAGGAATGCATGGGATGGACAAGGTCAAGCCTCTGCAGATGTCCTTGAAGGCTGAGGGATGCAGACAGGGGCTGATGTGTCCTCCCTGTGCATCCAGAGGCAGAGAGCACCCTGCCTCACTTATCCCTCTGCACATTCCCCTCTGGCCAGATGAGCAGAGATGTCCTACTGCAAACCTTTCCATCTCCCTTGTGTAAAGCCTAGCACAGCATTTTGGCTCACCCAACTGAGGCTATCAACTTCCCCTTCCTTGTGATAATCCTCACTGATGCCTTCCTGTGTTGTTCTCCTTTTCTTCTGTTTGTTGGGCCAAAGCTGGAGAGACAAAGCAGCCCAGCCAGGCTGGTTTAATTGGCTTTGGAAACACAGCTGGCTTGGTATTGTTAATACTATCACCAGTGTGAAAGTAGAGATGGCACATATGGGCTGTTAGTAAGCACGTTAATTATGGAGAGGTGCTGCATTACTCACTGTGGGCCAGATCCTGCCCTCTGGCAAGTGGCACTGTCATCACTCTGTCCTCCCTGCAAACGGCTGCCGCGGGCAGAGCGCATCCTTCCGTCGGTCCATGTGTGCACCTGTGCCTGTGTGGGGCAGCTGCTTCCTTCCCTGGGGATGGATCCGACAGCAAAAGGCAGTGATACCTGGGTAAGGCACTGGAAATCATCAGGAAGAGGAGCTCTGCTTGTCAAATATTAGTGAGCATTTTAGGGGCAGAACTGATTTTTTTCTTGTTCTTAATGATTCTAGTAGAACTCAGGCCCAGACAGTATTTGCAAACCATGTGGAGAAAAAGATTTAAAAACAACAACAACAGAAGAGCATTAGCAGGAAATAATCTCATCAGCCCCAACTCTCCAGCAGTGCTGAAGACAAGAAAATGATGCCTTTTTATTAGCCTTATTGTCTTTAATTAAAGCATTCAGCAGAACCTTCTGATAATGGACTGAAAGTGAGGTCGGCAGCATTTGTAACAACACAATGCAGAGTTCAATTAAGTTGTACTTTTGTAGCTTTTCATCTCCAGTTTAAACAAGCTCATGATATACACAGAATGATTGCGTTTCTGAGCTAGGGAGAAAGAGAAGGGGCTCAGGGGCTTGGGAGACAAATCACTTGCTGCTGTATAACTGATGCTGTGGACCCCCTCCGTTTCCCCACAGCATTTTCATGTGTTCAGCCAGCTTGTAGGGCAGGTTGTAATTTGGCTGCTATACTGCAGCCATTAGGTATGGCTTTCTATACTGCAGTTTCCTATCACTGTGGGGAACCACTGCAGGTTTCCTAAGCCTGAACCTTTAAAAAATATATTTTGGTGGTTGCAATACCTAAAGAACTCCAAACAAACATGGGGATCAGAGATGGCAGAAGAAAAGGTCAGAGGTCCAGGTATAACCATTTGAGCTGAAAGACTGTGGATGATTGACAAGCAGTTGATATTTGCTGCTCCTTCTTTTCCCTGCTCTTTTGAATTATTGGTCATAAAACACCCTGCAGTCACACTCTTGCTGTGTCAGAGAGAGGGAAGCCAAGAAAAAACCCACATGGCTAACACTTAACTTTATCTTCACCATTAAGTAATGCTAAATTAGAATGAAATCACTCTGGTAATACAGGTGACAGCTATATGGAGACCAAATGAATTCCCTATGATCGGTGCCGTTAAAGAGGCACATCGGCAGAATTCATGATGACGGGACACTTACTGTGCGTATAACTCATGTGCACTCACAGGAAACTCGTGGTAAATCTGGCTGGTGGTGTATGTCAGGTTTATTAAAAAAAAAAAAAAAAGTGGCTTTTAGAGCGTCTGCTCAGTTTCTCATGTCTCCAGCCCTGATGTAAATTTGCAATAACTGAACTGCACTGCTAACCTGCTATGGTGGGGAGGAAGGGATGTGAACGGGAAGCAGGCACTTCACTGAGGCTTCTGGAAGAGATTCTGGAAGCTTCCATCTCCCATGCTGAGGCTGCCTGGGCTGTGCAGCCTCCTGCTGCCACCCAGAGATGGTCGTTTGTGGCCGGGGACAGGAGCCATCACCAGTGAGACCGTGCCCCACTGACGGCAGTGCCAGCTCGCAGCAGCCAACAGCGCCCTGTGTGCAGCTGAAGAGCTGAGTCTGAGCTGGGGTGCCTACAGATAGGGATTGCCATGAAGTTAATGTGGAACTGCTTCTGGGACATTTGTGGCCCCGGTTGATGGCTGTAGCCTTATATAAACCAGAGGATTGAACTGTGCTTGATCTCTGTCACGGCTGTCCCCACAGGTTGTGTCACTTCCTTCTACAGTGTGAAAAAAAGCAGTTTTTGGATAGGGGTCTATGCTTACAGAGCTTTAGCATGAGGGTTGTCCTTGCCGGGATGCTGGGGCTTGCCATGGTGGTATTAATCAGTCGGTGTTTATGGCACAGGAAAGTCCCTTCCCTGTGCTGACTGTTATGCTGTAGTACCCCATGCTTTGTCAGACAAGGACAGTACCCTCTGGATACAGGCAAAAATTACAGCAAGATACAATTATCTCTGCCTCCTTACATCCTGGTTATACCTGAATACAGTTAATTTTTTGTGTTTTTGCCGTCTCTCATGTAGTGCAGCTATGTGCTGTTAAACAGCTGTTCAGCTCCACCCTAGAAAAATAGCTTCAATAAAGTGCATTTCCCATACAGGTCATATATTGGTTAATCCATCCTTCCGGGAGAACTTCCAGACAGGAAATGTGGAGGCAGAGGAAGTTGTCCCAGCAGAGCACAACAACGGTTACATTAAATCCAACCCTGGCTCTCACTACCTGCTGTTGTCTGAAATTAAAAGAGAAAGCAAAAGGACTGAGCTGCACTGGGGCCGTGTCAGTGCCACTGCTGAGTGCTCTGTCTCACCAGGTAGCTGTTGGCAGTTTTATCCTGGAGAAAGTGAGTCAAGTTTTATATGGTAGCATCTTAACTTCTGTGATTCAATAACTGGTCTTTTTTTTGTGTTCTTTGGCTCAAATAGTTGGGCAGTGCCATACCTATGCTATATTCTAGTCAAGGCATGATAGATGGGTAAAGAGGGACACTAATGTGACCAGCCCCCTTCATTCATGGTGTTAAATGAAACAGCAAAAGGGAAAAAGGAAAACACATTGGAGCTATCTAGAAACAGAACTGACCTCTGGTAGATTTTAGAGTTCAAGGAGGTACAAAAGGGGCTGCCTCTCACTGTTCCCCTTGGATCACGTATTTCACCGAACCTGTTTGGGCCCGTGGATGTGACTTTGTGTGGTCACGGCAGGAGTGACTTCTGTGCAGACCCAGTCTGTCGCATGCTCTGCATGGCTTTGCTGTTATTGCACCCTGACTGCTGCTGAGACAATTTCTTGCCTATTAAAATGCAGTTACGGCCTGGAAAGTGATAGTGTAGGAATGGCTTATCAGTGCTCCATAGCTATTTGCTCCAATCATCCATACCAAAGGCCTGAGAATGCTCCCACAGAAGCCAATAAGACTTTTACCACTGACTTCAAAGGCAGCAGAGAGCAATTTAGCTGCTGCCACCAGACAAAGCAGGTTAGGCTACAGCTGGTACTTCCACAGCTAACTTGGCTCTGAAATCCCGACAATCTAAATGTATTTTTGCTACATGGGATGTTTAAAAATAGACAAGACGAAGTAGCGGGGAAAACAGATTGCTGGGAATGTTCCCTCCTTGGTAGGAGAAATGGACTAGCTGAAGCTACCGGGGATTTTCCATCTCCAATGTGTACAAGTCTATGATTTTTGTCAGCAAACTAAGCACTTCTGAGCCTGAGGCAGCACAGAAAGCCGCTAAAAGCAATTTAGAGGTGCTGGTATCATAATTTCTCAATCCAAAAGTAACTTCTGGTTTTGCATATATTGTAGGGCTCTGGAAGATTCCCCTGAATCCAGTAAGATGCAGTGTCTTAAGTGGAGGTGATTCCATGGACTTGAAGCATAAGTCACAATAATGTGAAAGTTTTGAAAGGGCTGCTGTCCCTGCTGCCTCATGGGAGCAGGATATCGAGTGCACCATGTTAGGGAAGATCAAAGAGGCAGCTGCAGCTAATAAATCACCAATAATGGGTGACTTTGCCTGCCCACGTATAAGCAGGGCAACGATGTTTAGTGAATCAATGTCTCAATACATTATTATCCTCAGAACAGTTATTTGAAGGCACGAGAGACTAAGGGTGGGTTTTTTGTTTTTTTTTTTAGTTTTGTCTTGAGCAATGTGGAGAATGTAGATCAGGCCAAATAGCTTCCTACGTACAAGTGATCATTGTCCAGCAGTTTGTCACCCTCATGGACTTTATCAAAACTTGGTCAGGAGCTCCAGTCTTTGGAAAGAAGCTAAAAGAAACTGAAGAGTAAAAAATGAAGCTCAAAAGTCAAACCCCTCAGACTATATATAAAGACGGTTTACTCAGCCCATGTATACTTTCAGGGTAAAGCAAGAGTGCTGTGTGCATGACAGGGGGAAGGGATGCATAAGCTGGGTAAATACCATTTGCTAGGAGTGAAGCCAGTCTGGGGTATTCAGGAGAAAGGAGCACAGACCTGGGCAGGGCCCTGCTCTCTGCACTCTCTCCAGTGTGGGATTATTCAGGCAGGAGAACACCCTGGCTGAAAGCTGGAGGTGCCCCATCGTTTCAGCAGGTGTTTGCAGAGCAGCCCCTGCTCTCTCCATGGCCTGCTCAGCTCTTCTCCTGCAGCCCGGGCTGGAGACTCACCCTTGTGGAAGAAGGGCCAGGGCACCCACCTCAGCTCCTCAAAACGCTCTGCTGGCACACTGAAGTAGACTCAACACAAACCTGAGTGTTTCATTAGTCAGGTTTTCCAGCTGGGAGGAGAGGCTCTGATTGCACTGACCTTAATGTGAAATTAGAGCTGTTTAAGCAGGTAGCAGGCAGACAGCTGGGTGCAGCCATGCGATGGAGGCGTTTGTCTCTATTTGCAGACAAGCTGTGTGTGTGTTTCCGTTTTGCTCAACTTTTGCTGCTTGTTTATTTAGTTAATAGGAGATAGCAATCTGCCTCATAGAGCAGTGCAAACAGCAGAGCAGAGAGTGCCAAAGGAAGGGCTTTTGTTAAACACTTGCTGGCCTTATGGCACAGGTTTTGTTTCACCTGCATGCAAGAGAGCTGGAGGGACATCCTTGCATCTAACAGATTTTCCTCTGATGGAGCACATCTTGTCTTTCTCCATCAGTCTGGGTACAAGACTACTGTGCTCCCATCCCTGTGCTGTGCTTAGTCACCAGTGAGAGACTGGGCAGTGTGTCACCATCCCCCTGCTTTTCACATCCAACTCGGTGTAGTTGTACTGGAGTTGCCATCATTTTGGGTGGTTGTACCTCAGGGGGCAGACAGGAGGAAGCGATCAGACCCTCCTGTCCATGTTAGTGCTTTAGAGAAAGAAAGGAGAAAGAAGGCAGCATGGACAGCTGCTGCAAAACTTCTCCCTCATCCATCTCCACAGGAGGACTAATGTTGCATTTCAGGAAAATGTTCTGCCACTGTCTTTTTTTCTGTTTCTGAACCCGACAGTCCTTTCTGAGCTTTTGAGTGCCAGTCTTATGGCCTCCTGGTTTTATCCATCAGCCTTAAGTGTCCCAGATGCTCCTGCCTTCTTGAGTTACCAATCTTCCCCTTTGGTGGCGGTGAGGTTGTTCCTCAGCATCACCAACTGTCCTGCCATGGACTGGTGCTGGAGGCTTTTAGCAAACTGAAGATGGGCTGAGATGCATGAACTCATTTTAGGGCTTCATCAGGCAGGCAAGAGCCTGACCCCTGATCCTGGGCCTGTATTGCAGGCATATGCTAAAGGACTCTGACTGCGCTTGCTCACTCTGATGTAAACTGTCATCTCATCCCCATGTTGCCCATGTTTCACAGTGTGTTCTTTGGATGTCTGAATTCCTGGCCAAGGTGTATGATTTCTAGCACCGTCCCCAGAAACCTCGTTTTTACTGAGCAGGTATTTGTACACCTGCCTTTCCTTTCCCAGTGCCTTCACTGCTTATATCTGGACCCTTTTTTCCCCTGGTGCTCCGAGTGCTTTCCTGCAGTGTGAGGGGCTTGGATGGTAAATGAAAGAGCCAAGAGAGGGAATCTCCTTGGGACATCTCTGAAATTAACCAGGGAAGGAAATGGCAAACATATCACAGCCGGCCCTGACCCAGAGACTGCCAGAGGCAGCAAAAGTCTCCCAGAAAAGCCTGTAGTTTTCAGATTGTGTCCCAGTTGTGCAGAGAATGCCTTTGGGAGCCCAGCCCCATCGTGCTGGGTGCTGTACAGGACAGAACGTGCACACACATACACACATCCCTTCTTGCACGTGTGCACATTAAATCAGAGGCTCTTGGATCTTCAGTTAACTGTCTGTTATGTGTTGGCGCATCCTCTTGGAGCACAAATGAACACATGCTACCTAGTTTATCCTGTGCTTAGCTGCTAATTAGGAGTTTTTTAGGACATACAATTTGAGGTGTTACCAATTAACTCAATTGTGGACCAAGACCAAAGCTGTTATTTGCTTTGTCATAGCAATTGAAAGCCAAATAAACAAATAGTAGTGGCTTTTCAGTCTTTCTCCTGCGCTTTAGCACAGCTGTTCAGCAAAGTAGTAATAATAATTTCATTGTCTACTTTCCAAAACTTTATGTTTAAAGCAGATCATAAGAAATCTCCACATGGTTTACTTTGCCTAATTGTTACAAACTCAGGCTGTAAATCCCAGAAGAAAGACTATATCTTACTTTAAAAAAACCCGAACACAAAAAAAAGTCCAACCAAAAGGAAGCAAATGAAGAATGAAATATGTTAGAGTTTGTTTGACTGTTGTTTATGATCAGAAGTTCTGAAAGAAGCCATGGGAGAGAAGTCCTTGATTTCCACAGGACTTTAGAGGGGTTCAGTATTCATTTCACTGTGGCTCTTCTGAAAACTGTGTGTAAAAAAAAAAACATAGTTGAAGCAAATCAGCATAAATTTGAAGAACTAATTTTTTTCTATCTTTTTAACTTCATAAGTTTCTTTTCCGGTTTCCCAGAAAGCCACCGGCCACGTGGTTTGGGATAGCTTGTTTGTGTTTTACAGTCTCCTGGTGTCCAGTTCCTCTTGGACATGGCCTTGCCCACAGGCCTCTGTTCCATGGGAGGAGCAAAGGATGGGAAGGACAGGAGCCAACTGATGCGAATGAAGTGGATCAGGAAAAGCAAAATAGAGGGTGTCAAATGCCAGACAGGAGACTGACGGTGGAGCTGAAGCTGCGGAACTTCACAGATTTGCCCTCCTTCATCTCCATCCTTCTCTTTTATAAGCCTCTTTTCCTTCACTGTGGTAACATGAACATGAGTTACAAGGCAACAAATGGAAACAGAAATGCCCATGGTCCTGGTGAACCCCCAGCAGGCAGGGGCAAGCTCACAGAAGCAGGTGAGTTCTCAGCCTTCAGCAGTTCCCTTCAAAGGTCACATCTAATTAGGAGGATCCTGGATTTTGACATTATTGATGTTTTTAGCAAGTTGGTCTCTTCCAAGGCGGTAAAGAAGTCCAGCTGGGAACCCATATGGGGAAAAATATATATATTCCATAAACTTGTTATCCCTAGAAAACTTCTTGTATGTACTATGTGTGAGTTCACTCTGTACACCTACTCTTCTCCACAACCTGATTTTAGACATCGCATGACAGATAGCTGATACCTGTCAGCATTTTAATATTTCTACTTGGAATCCACTTTAAGGCAGGTGATGCTCTCTTTTAGAGAGGAAAATATTTTCCTGGTCTTCCCATAAGTTTTAGATCACCCACAGCAGTCTCAGTCACTGGTGATTTCCACATGGCCTTCATGGGTGGAGGATCAAATTCACCCTAATCTGATTATCTGCTGAAAAACACAACCCAGGTGCTTGGAGATTATCACCAGTGAGTTCCTTTAACACCCTGGCAGTGGCAATACTTGGGAATAGTCCAAGATTCAGTGTTGTGTCAGTTTGAGTTCTAACTTTAAAACAATTTAATTTAGCACAGCAGATATATGTCCAGCTACTTCAGCACAGATGGTGGGGAATAAGTTATAAAGGTATTGGAATCGTGCCTGAGGTAGGTACCCATATCCTCAGAAACACAGACTGGGTGAAGCAGACAGATCTTTTCCTTCTTCCAGTTCTAGCAAAAGCAGATTAATGATGGTCATGGGGGTGTGTCCTGGCCCCAGGAATGCCTGATCCTCAGCTGAGGTGAAGCCACAGCTATAGGCACATGCACCTCAGCCCACCCAGGGGTGGTAAGTGGATGGCAAAACTGCATTTTAAGCCTAGTTCAAGGTTGCTCATGGGGAGAGGCACTGACAGCACTGCCTGAACATGCACCTGCATCTCATCCTGCACTAATGCAGGCATGAACTGATGTGCTCCAGGCTGAGCCTGCCCACACCCGAGGGCGGGTGCCCCCAGCCCACAAGAGATGCTCTTACACTGCCAGCTGGGTGCTCTCCTCGACAGAACTGTATTGCCTCACTTCCTACATTCATTCACTTGTCAAGAGCAGGCTCATTTTAACACTGTGGAGTCTAAATTTTCTCTGATGTAATTATTGTTTGACACTGCAGCCTTTCCAAGCACCTTACATAAGGAAAAAGGGAGAATTAAATATGAGAAGCCTAAAAATAAAACTATTAAAAGGAGGCAGAAGCTGTTTTGTGAGCAGCAGGAACAATGTGGTGCCTCTGGGAGAGGGTACGTGGAGCCAAAGGAGATGTTCTGCTTTTAGGCAATCCCTTTCATTTTATTTCAGTGAAGTTCTGCACTTTTCTGAAGTTCTTAGGTGCAGAGCTTTTAGAAATGAGTCTGTTCTTTCTCTTTGCTCTTGCAAAAACTGTGACTTTCATACCATTTCCCAAGTCAATCTTCTTGAAGAGACTGCAGCCAAAATTTCCCTTCCCTAATTAACCTGGAATGGTTTTTGAAGAAGTTTTAGCCGCAGAGAACATCAAATTTAGCTCTTAGCCTGGAGCCAAGCTCTGGGCTAGAGAACACATGTCATTTTAGGAATTCATGCAGATGCACCTTGACATCTGGGATGTGATCTGTCGCCTGCACACTTCCCTGCTGAGCTAACGAGCAGGAGTGGGCACTGCTGATGCTGCAGGTGGAGCGCCAAAGATTTCTCCCATTCATCCCAGCACTTTTGTCCAAGGTGTGTATAGAGTTACAGGAGACTTTTTTGACAAACGCGAACCTCTTCTGCTGGTATTTGTCCACGTGTAACTCAGTCACCTCATTCTCCCCTCTGGGTTGATTCAGAGGAGAGCTGCTGCAGTATTTCCTAAGTTAGGGTCCCAGAAGGGATGGAGTTCTTCACTGAGATGTTGTTTACCAGAGCTAAGTCCTCAGTCATGTGAAAAGGCAGCCAAAAGTAAGTAACACGTAAGTTTTCATTGTGTGATTTTGGAATGATTCAGTTAATAGAGCCTGGTTTACACACATCTGGTGATTAAAACTGCTGAAATTCAGGTATGGAGAGCGGGGCTGGAAGGGATCATGTGCCTCAAGTCAGGATTGGCCAAGTTTCTCTTCTGTGACCGTAGAAAAGCTGACTGACTGCATTGGGCAAGAACAGATGAACACGCACTGAATTATTTACATGCAGTCTTATTTACATCAGGTCCCTTTATGACTTCATGGTTTGGGCACTCAGCATCTGAGGCACCACTACCACAGCACTGTGATCCTTGATGTGTTCTTGAGCTTTCCCTTCTGCAAAGCTGTGACTCATTTTCTCTGTTTGGAGGACACGTGGAATGGCGACAGGGAAAGATGTGCCCATGATGGTGTCTTTCACAAAATCTAATTCAGACTGAACAAAGGTGAAGTCTTGATGAGCTACTTGTGCATCCTGTCCAGAACATTTTTAGGAATAATTGAATATGGATGGTTGATGACTTTGAAATGCTGAACCATCACCATTCATTCCTGACATTTCCTTACAAGCCTACTCAGAATCAAAGCAGAAACAATGGTGCAAAGCCAGGCTACTTTGAACCCTCAAGACTAATTTTTTGAGGAACTTTCTGCTGTCAAAGAAATATTTGTGGAAAATAATCAGGAGAATAATTTAGACTAGTGATAGCTTGTGGAAAATTGTAAACATCTGGGACACCATTCCTGAGCAGGAGAAAGTGGGGAAATCTGTTATTATCTGTGACTTACTACTACTTTAGCTCTGATAGCTGCATTGCTTTTGGTTTGATGGGGGGTTTGTTGGTTTTTTTGGAAGAATTTACTCAACAAAGGAAACATATTTTCCCTCTGGGATAAATAACCTCCCGTAATTGCACAACACCACTGGTTTTTAATTGAGTCTGTGTGCCCACAGTAAGTGGTCTTTGGTTTTCTGGCCAAACACCAGTACTTGCAAGCTACATGGAAAACCTTTCCTCTGGAGCTACACAGCACCATAAGGTTTGTAGTTCCACAGGGGCTGATCTGAGCCAACAAGCAGCAGGGCATCATGTCAAATTCTGCAGAGTATAAGCCTTCACCCATAGCAATACATGTATTTTCTAGCCATCCTATAACAAAACCCCTCTGAATACAAAGAAAAGCTGGCTTGGTTTCCTGAATTGCCTCTCAAGAGGGAGGAAAGACAGGGAGCAAGAGTGATCTTCTGTGCTTGCTTGCGTGTTTGCTCTTAAACCTACTGAGGACCAGTTAAATAGTAATGCTGTTCAACTCTTCGTCAGTGAACTCCAGCTACTCTCAAAATGTGGTAGTTTTCAGACACGAGGGACACCAGTAGTGTATTTTAAATGTGACAAAGTCCTAAGATCTTCCCCATTAATTTCTACATGAACACAGCTATAAGCAGCATGAAGCTTCCCCCCGAGCCTATGGCACAAGGTGGAGCCAAGCTGTCATCTCACGCTTAACCTAAGATGACCCTGGCGGGGCTGCCAAACCTTCAGGTCGCAGAGCTCCAAAGGGAGCAGCCCATGTGCTGAGCTGCTTTCATAGCAGGGAAGGGGCACAAGAGGAGCACAGAGGAGAACCCTGTCCCACTTTTCCCCCTTTCCGATTAGTTTCTAAAGCTAGATGTTGAGAATGTTTTTGCCTCCACGTCAATAAAGGGGAGCAATTTTGGTCTGAAATCCCTCAAAGTGTCATTTTTACTTTACTTTGCTCTTAACTTTAAGGCTTTGGATTTTTTTCTTGATTACCAATCAACCACTCTTCAGCTGCAGTATTAGCATGTGGGACAGAGTTGCCTCCAGTGGGACAGAGTTGCCTCCAGTGGCTATTTAAATTAAACAGAGATCTACTGAATAGACACCAAGTGCCAGAAGATGTCTTTTGGAGGGAGAGGAGGGGAGAAACAGCTTTCCCGTTAACATTGCCAATGGGTTTCTGAACCAGAAGATCACACCTTTCTGACTTCAGGACATTATTGTCTTTCTCTGGCAGAACATGTGTTCTGAAAGCCTATAGCTGTGTCATCTTCAAGCTGACATTTCGTGGGGATACTGCAAGCAAGGTACAGCCAGCCTGGCTTGGGATTGCACAGGAGACATCCAAGACAGTACATGTAATTCAGCTGATATTACAACCCTGCCAGAGGCAAGGCTGACTCCAGACCCAGCCAGGGCTCTGTGCAGGTTTGCAGGTGAAGCCAACCAACCTTGTGGATGATGCACAGCCAGGGCAGACCCTGGGAAGCAGCTGAATTTTTAAACACAGGCAGGCCATGGCTGTGACCCCCTTGGATATGTGTCATGGTAAGTTTGAAGCAGGCCAGGGAAGCTGAGCTGCCCCCACTCCAGCACCTCTGTAGGCTGCACGTGGAGATTGTCTGCAGGTTGGGCAACAGTGGTGCAAGAACAGGCTCATATTTCATTGTTCTGTACCTCATCCAGCCCTCCCTGCATGAGCAGAAACACCAGCCAGAAAGAGGGCTCTGGGAAGGCTGACGAGGGTCAGGGGCTTTGGGAGGAAGGGCAGTCAGTGCCCAGCAGCAGGTCTGTGCTCAGGCTGGTCCCTTCCCACAGTTTGACTGTGGGGCCAGCTCCCCGCTCAGCACAATGGATCGGCTCAGCTCCTCAAATGGGTGCACATGGGCTGGGGGCCAGGCACTGGAGGCTGTTTCAACACAAGGATTTATGGTGAGCTCAGAGAGGCTTGGAGGGGGTTGTGGCTGGGAGAGAGTGGTCCCTGGAGACAGCAGTAGATGCATTGTGCAGCCCTGCTGTTCTGGGCCAGCATCTCCTTTCCTTGCCAGTGCTGGAAGGATGCCACAGAGCAGGAAGCCTCAGTCAAACCTGCTCTCTCACACACCCATACCACTCCCTCCCTTCCTCCATGCATGCATTAAACCTTCACTGGAACAGAATTCCACCACTTTATTCATCCCTCGGGCTGCCAATTCAAGTAGCATTTCCCAGCCTGGACCCAAGGGGTTAAGGTGGGCTGTCAACTTCAAAGCTGGGCTTTTCGGGGATCTGAGCAGTGTGGGTCATGGACATCCTTGCGGGTAGGTCCCTTCTCTCCATGCTGTGAAGAGCAGATGTGGCGTAAAAACTTCCTTTTGGGGAGGGCATGATTAATCTTTGCTTCTTAGAGGATGACAAATATATTATATTCGCTGACATGCACACGCATTCTCCTCTGCTGACGGGTGACCCCTGTCTTAATGCCAAGCGTGTGAGATCCAGCTCTGTAAACGAAGAGGAGAGCTTTGCAAGCTCATTAATGCTTTGAAGTCGCTCATTAGGAGCAGATTCCTCGGGAGCTGGCAAGCACAACACCCTTTGTGAGCATGACTTCATTTGATATTAATGTGGGTGCTGCAGCTGGAGGCATCCAGGGATGCTGCGCTGTGATTCTGCACACACAGACCAGCACGGCAGATTGCTCTGGCTGTAATGAACAGGGTAAAAAAGGAAAGTTTCTGTCCCCTCTTGTGAGTTTTCCTCCTGGCAGCACATGAATAGGTTGACCCAGTCCTCCTCCGAGCCGAGGACGTGCAGCATTCTCCCGCGGGATGACTGGGATCTATCTGCCGTGCTCCTAGTACCTGTGAGTTATCTCTGGAGGCCAGGGTGACCCCCCCCAGATTGAGGAGCTCTGTGTCACCCTCTTTTGAGACCCGGAAATATCCCTTTTCAGTGCCTCTCACCTTTCCATCAGCCAATCAGAAGCCCTCCAAGTGGCTCAGCTGCCCCAGGGCAAAGCGATGAGCAGTCCCTGCGGAAGTAAGGAGGAAATTGCTCTCACTGTGAAGCAGAACAGGACCAGGACAGCCTGGCGGAGAGTATCTCCAACAGACAGAAACCTCTGGTGAAAGGGCCTGGCAGGGTTTCTCTGTGTGATAACATCCCTGCGTGAAGGTGATGGCCTGAGAAGATTGAGAGTAGCTAAATTAAGAAACAGAAATTATCAGGCTCCTGTGGCTTAAGGGCTAAAGGCTTCCTGCACATGGGTACCTGGGGGTTGTGGGTTTGAGCCCCATGAGGTTCAATATCGGTATTTGGGTTTTTTTCTTTTCCCTAGACGATGGAAAAAAATCTGTACTTCATCCCAAAGGAAAAATAAAGACTCTCCTGTAGCACTGTCTGTCCCAGCTAAATGCCCTAGTAGAGTACTGTATGAGACAGGAGGGGGTGAGGAGTGGGACCTGGGCTGCAAAGGCAGGGCTGTAACTGTGTGCTGTGTCTGGCTGAGAGCTGCCGGGCTGCCAGAGCTGCTCCCTTCCCCTGAGGACCCAGTGGGGTCAGGAGGGACCTCCCAGAGATGTCCCTGCTGCTCCAGGGTCCCTGCTGGCATCACCGCCAGTGACTGTGGTCCTTGCACACGGATCTAGGGTTGCACACAGGGCCTGTGCCATCCTTCGTGGCCCATGAGACCTGCTGTCTGTCAGTGAGATGTTCATCAGTTGCTGGGGACATTAAAGAAAGCAGTGAGGAGGGAATGGTGTCGCTGGGCTTGGGAAGTGTCCTGGGCTGGGACCCAAGGGCTTGGTGAGGTGTGAGCTCTCAGGGAGGAGCTGGTGGGCCAGGGGAGAGCCCAGAGCCCACCAGGATGGCCGAGTGGTGAAGGCGTTGGACTTAAGATCCAATGGGCACACGCCCGCGTGGGTTCGAACCCCACTTCTGGTAGGAGCCTCCTTTTCCTCTGGCTCCACAGTTCCCAGCCCAGCTGCTGGAGCATCACTTCAGAGCAGGGACGGGATCTCTGGCCCTGTGCCTGGGGAGCTGAGGCCATTCCACTCTCCAGCTTGAGGACCCTGGTGGGACTGGGCCTTCCTGCCATCCAGGCTGAATGTGCACGGAGACACAAGCCAGTCCCTCTGGCACACAGGCTGTGGATCTCATCTTCCATGCAGGGAGTGCTGAGACCGTCACAGGCTTGAGTCCCACATGCTCCCAAAATAGCAGCTTGTTTTTCCCATGGCAGAAATAGAAAAACCTGACTACCCAGAAGGGGGGAAAAAAAAGGTGTTGAGCACTAAATATTTTGGGCAAGTCACAAGGGGAGACCAGTGTGAACAAGCGGGTTCAGGGAGACAGATTTGGGGTTTGTGGAGACAGTTCCTTTTATCAGCTCTGCCCCATGCCCCCAGACCCATTGCAGACTCACTCAAAGCAACATTTGGCACTCTCTGAGGGGATCTGGCAGTGTCACAACCCCCTGGAGGCAGCCAGCATGGCAGAAAGGGGTTCCTCATGCTGCTGCTTGGATTTGGGAAACGCACGAGGAGCTGAGAGCTGCTCCTCTGTTGCACAGTGTCACTGTGCTGTGGTCTGTCTTGGGTCAGTGCCTACAAATGCTCACGAGACTTTTGTTCCCTTCCTTGTGTGCATGGATGGGCAGCAGATATTTCCCCCAGCAGAGGGTTAGGCTGCTGGACTCGCAGAGATGCTGTCAGGTTTTCGTTTGGCTGCTTTGCTCCAGCCCGAGGCCAATCGGAAATGTCCTACTGCTGGGACATGATTTGAAGTGATGGTGTTAATTTGGTTAATTAGGATTCCTGGGTAGCGTGCGCTTCTTGCAAATCAGCTTACCATTGTAGTATCACCGCAAAGAGTTATTTGCTGGTGCATGGGGTTATGTATGAATTTATGATTATGATGTAGGACCATTAATTTCATGTTTGTGGCAGATGATACAGCTCAATTAAAAGTTGCACGTTAAGATCTTTGGCTCTCTCTGATACGTGAGAATCAGACGGTGGCCTCCAGAAAGGCTTACAGGGCCTGTATGAGTGGCCACATAACAAATGGGGCAGGACCCAGAGGAGAGGACAGGGGAGGAATTACTCTGCTCCTCTCCCATTTGATCAATGCTGGGAGGGAAATTTTGTGCATATCTGCCAGAGTTGGCTTGTTGCAACTAACCTCAGTCATTAAGTGACGCAAAGAATGGCAAACGCATCTCTGAGATATCCCAGGGGGTCTCAGCAGCACTGTGTGTCAAGTCCCTTGCCTCTGATGGCTTGAAGTCAGACTCCTGTCTAGTTCATGTGTCAAAGGCATTTGGTGGCCTCTGCTGAGTTCAAAGCTGAAATCTCTTCATTTGAGCTTCTCTGTTGATCCATATTCTCACAAAGCTTGTGTTTTTACTGCCCCAGGAGTATAGGTTCTGTGTGTTTCAGCTCCCTCGAGGGTGCTTATCCACTTTGCAAAGCTACTGGGCAGACAGAGCATCATCTTGGGGCACCAGGAGCTGAATTAACAGCCTTTGTATGGCACGGCCCATCAGAGTTGTGGGGATGACTGGGGCCAAATGTTAATATGAGTCAGGATTGAGACCAAGTGGCAGACTCCTGTAAGAGCCTGGGGCTGGAGATTTGGGGATTGAAACAGCAATGAGTCCAGTGGCCAGGGTAGGGGAGGGCTGTGGGGGCTGATGAGTGAACTGCCTTATACGAGGCTGTTGTTTTCCCCCGTCTCACCCCACATTTTCCAAGGGTCTGACAGAGCTAAAAAAAGAGCAGCTTGTCCATAAGCCATTTCCATATATCATATTTATTAAGACAGTTACTGCAGGTTAAATATCAATAGTTTATTGCAAATATATTTATTATAGATTAACTATGCAGTATCTGCATCAGTTATATTGTGGTTAAAAGTAAGCCTTGGTGAAAGGTTTTTAATAATGAATTTGTGTTGAAGTAGTGTATAATAAGTATCTTTAGCAATCTTACTCTCAATTTCACATGACAGTTTTATGTTCAATAAATACCCAGAGATTATTAAAAACATATTTATCAAAGATTAACAGTGATGAAATAGATACAAATCTAAGCTGTTAAACTCAATACGCATACTAATAATAATCAATTCCTATATTAAACCACAATAATGGCCTAGTTTAATCTAAATGAAATGGGTTTTTTTGGATCTTTGTAAGTCTGTCTTTGCTGTGTGCTCCTGCTTGCAGGTCTCAGATTAGATCCTGGGATATTTGGACAACAAATAAATCAAATACTTAGGTAAAACAAAACAGTCCTAGAATAATGCGAGCTGTCTCAGGAGCAGGGAGCCAGATCTTCAAAGGATTTCTGTCAAAGCCAGTCCACAGACACCAGAGCAGCTAGTCTAGCTTGCCTCCACTCTGTATCCCTGAGAAATCCCCATATCCAGTCTAACCTACAGCTCATACCACCACTTTCTACCACACCATTTCCCGGACTGGGGATCGGGAGCAGCAACTCTCCACTTTGCAATCACAGCTGCACCCACACTGTTTTGGATACTGAAAGCTGCTGCCTGCCTTGCATCCTGTTATTACCTAGCACTTGGAGGCAGAGTGCTAAAATGAGCTAACTGTTTAGGAGATAAACAAAGTGTTATTGTTTTAGTCTCGTAATGCTGCTGCTCTAATTGCTGGCTGCTGGGTAACAAGAGCTGGTACTTGTGCCTCCTCCTGTGCCTCTGCCTCCTCTGCCTGCGTGTGCCTGCAGGTGCTCTGAGCTCTGCCCCAGACGCTCACTGACTCTGAGAAGTGTCATGGGCTGTCTGGGTGTGTTGTGGAGTATCAGTGGCCTTTGGACCACAGGAGGATTTAGATTCCTGAGTCCTTCCAACAGCAGGCTGGAAACCCCACAAGGCATCTACCAGCTGGGCTGGATCCAGTGCCCCATCCCAACACTTGGTAGCGGTTTAATCTTATGTTTGAACTTGCACTTGTAGGTCAATGGAGCTAAGTGTCAAATCCAGATGAGGATGCAAATCATAAGAACCCAAATTTGAGGGAAACACTGTGTGTCTAAAACGTGAGCTGTGCCATGACACAAGAGGGCTCTGGTATTGTCCTCTTATATTAAGAGGTATCTGCCTCTTGTGATTACAGGATCTCAGAAAACCATCTAGGAAGGATGGACAGCTCCCCCACTGCTGCTCAGCAGTATCTCAGAGTATAGAGTGATTTTCCATCACCCAATTGTCTGTTGATTTCTCTTCTTTAGGAGTTTGAAAACCAGGCTCAGGCACTGCTTTAAGGGATGCTACCTCTCCATGTTAGATGCTATGAGGCAGTTCTGTAGGATCAGGTGTGTGCATGGGGCTGCCAAGGAACTCTTCAAAGACAGAGCAGAGTCAGGAGATGATGAAGGCAGCTGGGCAGCCTTTCGGAGATGGACAGACCTGTTGGAGAGGTGATGGCTGAGAAGCAGGGAGCTTCTGGCCTGTGTCAGCCACCTGGTATATGGAGATACCTGTGTTTACATGTATCTCCCTATATATACCTTCTGGTTTGGGAGCCCCATCTGTGTTTGTGGCACCAGTGTATGGCGCAAGTGTCTGCTCTGGGGGACGTGTCTGACCCCAAAGATGGCCCATATGACCAGAGAGCACCTTTCTCTGCTTAGCTGGGCGAGGACAGTGCTGGCTCCATTGGGTGCTGTGGGGATCCATCATCGTATTTTGGCAAGGTGTGGTCTGCACGATGCTTCCAGTGACCATCTGAGTCAGGAGTCCCTGGCTTCACTTTTTGGCCCATCTGTGAGATGTGACCTGAACAGCCTAGAGGCTTTGTGCATCCCCAGTGCAATCTCCGTGAACTTCAGAGCAGTTATTTCTGGTTATATCCCAAATGAGTTTATCTCCTCCATTTGTTCCTCATCCAAACACTCCCAGTGGAGCATGCTGAGCTGCTAGGGGAGAGTTTCACATCTTAGCAGTGGGCTGCAATTACAGAGGTGGCCAGAAAAAAAAGACAAGCAGGCACGCACCACTGCCTTTAATAGAAGGCAGTGATTCTTGTGGGCTCCAGAGAAATATGAGAGATCTGGTTTTAATAAATTAGCAGCCTACAAGTAACAATCTCAAGCAATTAAACACTGGAATGAAGGTGTGCACTATGGATGTAGTCTGGAGCCGACAAGAAGGTGGCAAAGACAGTTTTTGAGCAGTGGAGAAGGCAAAAATGTAACAAAAATTCCCCAGAGAGCGTAGGAGAGCTTTTCTCCCCCTCTCATTTCTATTGTGCATGCATGTGGAAGTCTCATCTTGCTCCCCATCACCCCTCCTTCCCCCACTGGCTCCCAGGGATCTGGTTTGGAGCCTCCCTGAGCTCATCCAAGTCTCCATCACCATTATCAGCCTTGTGCCTGCTCTCACCTGTGTAGGTAAAGAAATTCCCCTGATGAGGAGGGGATGGTTCGTGGGAAACGTGGGAAGTAACTGGGAGTAGTGAGGATAGCTATGAGCTAAGGAGGGGAACAAATAAATATGAAATAAAACCGTTAACCTCCTTGTCTTATATTAATAGCCTGTATGAAATACTCTTTGCCATAGAATTCAATTTATTTCCATTTAAAGGCTGTTCTTCTCAATCAATGCTGCTAATAAATAGCTGCTGATAGCCATGACCCCCTGGGCTGAGGGAAGAATTTATCTTCTGAACCAATTAAAGGAATTGAACAATTCCTTTTAATAATACTATGGGATTTTAATACAAGGAAAAACACCCCACCCACAAACCCAGCAGGAGAGGGAAAGAAATCCTCCCCCTGAGCCTTGCAGGAAAGGGTCAGGCAGGCCCTGCCAGGGTCAGGATTAGATGCTTTAGCTTGTCTTGTGAAACTGGAAGGGGAAATACAGCATTTCCTGTGAAAGCACAGGAATGCTCTTTTTTTCTGGTGTCTTAAAAAAAACCCCCAACCATAAATCCAAAAGCATAATGGCAAATTATATTTTCTTGTTTACAGAGCTGTAGAAGTCTTGGAGGTATTAGTGAGTTCCCCAGTCAGGTGGGAGAGAGGGACAGGTGAGGCCATCTGTGATACCTCCTGCGTTGCTGTGATGGGCACGACAGCCCTCCCCGAGTGGGGAATTATCTGGGTGCCCCGTGGGCACAAGGGCAGCAGGCCAGGGAAGCAGTGCATTTCACCTCAGGCACTTCCACACTCACAGGGGTAAGACAGGGCTGGCCTCTCCACAGCTTTTTCTGAGACTCACTTTACTTTTATAAGGGCAAAAATCCTCACTGATGCATTTCCTCTCGTGGGATCATCCTGTGAGACACGTGGGTTCCCACAGCTGATACTGGAGCCAGTGCTCGGTCAGGAGAGCGCTTGTGCCTTGTAAGACAGACAGGTGTGAAGCAGGTAGCGAGGGAAGCAGAACAGACACCTATTGAGTTTTCACAAAGCCACATAACCCCAAATGGCAGTGGGTCTTCTCCACTCCATCACTCTCCTGTCAATGAAATCTCATGACTCCTGTTGGCATCGGATGAGAGCATCTGTCAACCACACAAGTCTCCTTCGAGCACGCCTGTGCTGTAGGGAAGTCTCTTATCTCCATTTTACAGATGGCAAGCAGAGGCACAGAGAGGTTAATTGACTTGCCCAAAGTCAGCACAGGAGGTCTATAAGTGACACCAGGTCCCTTGAATCCCTGTCCTCTGGCTTAATCATAAGACCATCCATCTTCATCCTCTTCCCCCTCAGGATTCCCCAGCATCTGTGATAGCTGAGGCACTCGTGTTGGCAAACTCCAGGTGGAGACAGAGCTGGGAGATGGGCATTTCCAGCAATGGTTTCTTAACCCCATGTCCCAACAGAGCATCAATTTTGACCTTGAAAGCTTAGTGTTTTCTTAAACTCTGCTTTGGGAACTGTGAGATAAATGTGCCTGAGTGTTGCTCTTTGGAGAAGCATTTCAGAGATTCTAAAGCAAAAGGACATTGCATCACTGCTTTGATAGAGAAAGGACCTCTTTCCTGGATTTTAATGAACCCTTCACATCAAAATGATAAACAGATTGAACCCACAGGTGAAAACTAGTGATCTTTATTTTCAAATGATCACCAGGTAATAGATCCCTGCTGGACTCTGGGGATTTGTCCTTGAAAGCCATTCCCCATCTGTTTGAGCAGATCTGTTCATGCTGGGCCATTGAGAAATGTGGCAGAGCGAGAACATTTCCATCACAATGTCTCTTGTTCCAGAAGTGTGAATGGAAGAGGTGGAGAGTCGGAGTGAGCCATTTAGGAACATGGGAGCACGTGTTAAGTTCCCTCTGAGACTGGGAAGGAGATCATAACTCTAAGTCCGCCTCATTCAATTTGCAGGCTTTCTGCAACATCCCTGTTCTTGTTCTCTCGTTTTCATTTTTTATTAATTACCCGGTGACAATTTTCCCAGAAGACTCTATTTTTCCATTAATTATTAGGAAGACTACAGGGGAAGCACTGAGCTGTTGGAGAGCTCACTTTAGGAACATCAGGTGGGAGCATTTCCTAATGCCTACATGTGTATCTTTTTGTCATTCTCCTTGCACAGGAGGCTAAATGACCTGCCTGGGATGCACAACAACTTTTTTTATTGCAGCATGGTGCGCTGAGCAAGGAAACTTTATTTAAGTGCTGGTTTGCTGGCCCTGGAGAACAACATACTGCTTGGGCAGAATCGATCACTGTGCTCTGTGTATGATTTATTATCATGTCCTGTGTGTAGGAGAATTCACAGACAGAAACCAGTGTCAGCGTAAGACTGTGCTGCACTTGCATCACTGTTTTCCACAGCTGAAGGTGTAGATACAGTAAGAGAAGGATTAATGCTGGACTGAGATCTCGGGTCCAAGTGGACCTTTCCCAGTGCAGGTGAATAATGAATGGGAAGGAAGAGCATCTGCTTTTTCTGTCCTCCTAAAGCCATGGCTTTTACAGTTGTACCTTCTGCAGTCCCCACAGTATACTGAGATTGATGGGAATGTCTTGAGAGAAAGCCAGGAAGCTCAGTGTTAAAACTGAAAACTCCTTGGTGTGGCACATCTGAGCACCACAGGCATTCAACTTCTGTTTGACAGAATAGAAGCTGATATTTTCATGATGGTGATCTGGGAACCTCCTCCTGCTGGTTACTGGAGGTTACTGAATACTGCTATTTCTAGGATATCTCATACTTAAATACTTCTACATAATTAGAAGAGTGTTCTCCACACATGAACAAGCTTTGGAACAAGCCAAGAAGAGCCTGAATTTCTTTCAGAAAAACCCAACAAGACTTGCAGTGTCCTACATGTGCTCCTAGGAGATTTCAGTGCACACAACCTTAAAGCTGTGTAGGGACACGGAGCAGAGCTCAGTATCATCTGCTCCCTTCAGAAATGGAATCAAAAGGTGTGCAAGGAAAATGGGTTTCTGGGCTTTAATTTAAGGACTTTAAGTAGCACTCATGGTTGGTGAATGCCTTCCCATGCTAACTCTGTCCTCTGGCCCACTCTTGACTTTGTGCACAGGACATCCCTGATTAAATCCATAGTGCATCCACAAGGGCTCCTTCTGGAGGGCTCTGCTCAGGCGCTGCACGGTGGTGGCACTTTATTACACGTCAGCTCCCATGCTGTTTTACAGCCTTGTTTCTATGGTTACCCACCACCCTCCAGAACCCATGGAGCCTGGAAAGAGGCAGGATTACATTCCACAGCAGCAGGACCTGTCATGTACAGCGACGGGTGTGATACCTGAGGAAGTGCTAACCCATAGCCAGGTCCTGGTTGTGAGGATGCTGCCTTGGGAGCTGTTCCTTGTGCTGGGAAGCGCCGGGGGTCAGAGTCAGGGGCGGGCAAAGGGGGACACCTTGTCAAGCCTCGGGTAATTGTCATGCTGCTCCCAACCACCCAACTCCTCACCTTTGTGCCAACAACCAGCTGGGATCTGGCACTTGTTGGAGGTCATTGCAAGGGTGCGATGGGGAGGAGTGATTGCAGCAATAGGAGATTTTTTGCTAGGAAATGTCCCTTAATGGCTAACATGGACCTTTTTGGCCACAAAGGTTTTCTGGAATGAATTTACAAGCATGGCATGTAATTGGATTTGGCCTGTAAAAGCTTTTTCTTCACAGAATAAAGGGTTGAATGCATTTCTATTTCATGATCTGGCGTAGCTTGTTTTAATGGTGCTTGTGTGGGATATTCTAAGATATTTTTACAGAAGGACCAAGGATTTGATCTGGATAACATGACCACTATGGAGAATGAAATTTGATGAGAATAATTATTTGACAGAATAATTTTACAGTACTTAGCTGTCTGTCTAGTTGGACCAGATCATGCCCACAAATTTGTTACTGTAATGTGATATTTGCTTTCTGGTAAACTTGCCAAATATGTGTATGTGCAAGAACGCTATCCAAAAGAATTGAAACAACTCACAAAAGGAAGAGATTTGGAAGGTCTCAAAGTGAAGATTAAAATCTTATTTTCCTGGGGAGAAGAGTGGCTTTTATTGTTAAAATAATTTTTAAAAATCAAGTTCTCTCTACCAGAAATTATTCATCCTAAACCATAAGCTGTTTTCAGGGGGCCCCTTTCCCCTCCAACTACATCAGCAATTAACAGTTTTGACAAGTTATTGTCCACTAGTTCCAGGTAAGGCATGGGGGGTCCTTGAAATACCAATGGATGACAACTTTGAGATCAATTTGAACTATTATTGCAAATATAATTGTCTGCTTCCATGGAGGCAAATTGTGCCATGGGAAAGAAACACCTCTTCCTTATCTGGTTCTGATTTGTCCTCAAAACAAATCACATTCTTGGTCCTGGCCACCATGATGTGACCAGATAACAGGACCTGGGAGGCAGATAAAAGAAGAGTAACCAGACCACCCTTCTGCCTTCTGATCACTGAATGATCAGACATTTGGGAAAAATGATTTATGTGGGAAGGCTCAAACCACTAAATGAGGCTACGAGATGACAACGCGTAGTTCTGCATGTGGAAAAAAAAGGCCTAAAAATATCTGAAGGGTGTAAACATGACTGAGAGAGCTGTGGTATCAAAGGGACAGCACCGAGTACAGGGCTCAGAGCTGGCAGCTTTCCTTGCTGTTCAGAGCAGCCGATGGGAGATAACTGAGAGGCAGAGCATCATCATCAGATACTTCACTTCAGCCTGTCCCTCGATTTGTCATGTTCTACTCCAGCCCTGTGACTGGCATCGGGGCTTGTCTCACAGAAATACTACCTGGACACAAAACAAAGCAACAAAATATTTTCCCCTCCTCTTAAACCTCCTCTTAAACCTTGGTGACTCCCAACACCACGGGGAAAACCCCATCCTGCTGAAATCAAAAAATCTTTCTCTATTGGGCTGTAAAAGCTGCTCTCACCTGCCAAATGTCATCTGTCCTTTTAGTCTCTCCCTTCCTTTTGAAATAATAATATAACATATGGATTATCGCTACCAGACCCCAAGACTTTAAAGAAATAGTTATATATTTGCTATGGCTCTCTTTAGATGTGGTTGGATTCTCAGCTAATGGGAAGCCACGCTGATTCATGGCAGCTGAAGACACAGCCTCTTGTGTTTTGTCTTGTCTTCTCATCTCACTGAACTTTCCAAGGATCTAAATTAATGCAAGGGAAATACGACCTTGCCTCAGTGAATTGTTTTGAGGGCTAATGTGCTGAGCGATTTATGGGCAAAGAGGGGGTTTTTTTTCCTCTTTCTTTAATAAAAAGTGCTTTCATTCAGCAGCTTTGATGGAAAGCTTGCAAGGACCCATGATAAGTATGTAACCGGAACAGACTCATATCAGCTATCACTGTTACAAATCTATTAGTCCCACACATTAGAGCATGTGCTGGACCTGATGAGCTACACTAGTGGGAACAGGAGTAATTTTGTGAAATAGATGTAGCTTGCAAATCTTTTAGACTGTTATCCAATTCCTTTTCTTTCAGTTTAATTAGGATATAAAACATGGCCTTAAGAGCTCGCACGAGTGGAGGGAACTCCATGTGAAGGACAGGGAACCAGCTGCGGGGGATTCCCAGCTGCTCTGCTGCTGAGCCTGGTGGCTTTTGCCTGTGAGTTGGTTTTGCTGTTCTGCCAAGGACTGATGAAGGCAACGTTTCTCGAAGCACTGCAGGAGGACAGAGCTGCTTGCGGATGATTTGCACAAGGTGGGTTGGCCTTGGATTTTTTCACCTCCCTTCCCCGCACTGCCAACACCCAGCGTGCTGGGAGATGCTGGGCTCTCCCAGCTGCCAGAGCTGCTCAGAGCCAGGACACCCAGCACCCGCTGGGGCTGAGCCAGGGCCCAGCAGAGCTCCTGCTGCGAGGCGGGGGCTGCCAACAGCTCCCTAACAGGGTAACACGGTGACAGCAGAGAGCAGCAACGAGGCAAATCAGATGGTGGTTCTTTTCCAACCGCATATGCAAAGCACCTATAATGAGCAGAGACGAGCCCCTGAGACTTGTGATGCTGCTGATGAATTAATATAAAATCAAACCATACACTTTAAAGACAAGAGCATCCAGCCCTTCTCATAACTGATGCAGGACATGTTTCATCCAGAGCATATCTGCTATCATTGGCGCACTTTCTGTTCTTGAATTCATCTGTTCCGTACATTTGGGGACTGGCATGATTAGCATTTGGCTTTGTAGAATTCAGATCCTAATTCCTATGAGTTTTCACGTCTTCCTTTTCCTTGTTTTGATTTTTGTTTGTCCGTTTGTTAGTTTGTTTATCAACATATTTCCTGCTTGAAACTAAAATAGCAGAGATGGGCACTTGCTTTCTTCCTGGACAGATTCCTTTTTATACTGGTTTATTTCATTTTTTAAAGATGGACACCTGGTTTCCCTATAAATGAGTGTTGGCAGGCTGGGAAGCTTGGGGGGAGGAGAGGGAAGAGGAGAAATGCATCTGTTTAGAACAAATGCAACACTGAAGGAAAGCTTTATAATATCATCCAAGATGGGCCTGATTGTCTGATTCTTTAAACATATGGTATGCTCCTATATCTATTATGCATGAAAAGTAGCTGCATGCACATAGCAGTCATTCTGCAATGCTTTACACCGAGTCTGCCAAATCCTGAACTTCTTATTCAAACCCAGCTCTCGGTGAAGACAATGAGCTTTTATCTAAGCCTCACTGCATTTGGCATGCTCCATCCCTTCTCCCTTAATTTAATCTCAACTGGAAAAGGATTTCAACATTTCATCCTTTGGCACTGAGTGCCGACCTTCCTGCTCCCCAGGGCACGCAAAGCTGGAGCTGGAAGGGTGTGGTGGTGTGGCAGTGGAAGAAGTGCCACTGGGAAGGAAGAAAAAGCCTCACGTGAGTGTGGTTAGCAGGCTGAGGCAGTGCTGACACCCCTGCCTGTGTTCCTTGGCTCACGCCCATGTGTACAGGCACAGACTATCTTTGTCTGGGATCTCTAAGGCAGTTTTCCAGATCCACCTGGGTGGGGCAGGCACTGGGATAGACTAGGGCAAGAGCTGAGGAAAAGCTCTAGCAAGTCCTGTGGTTTCTGTCCTGCTCTGACACAGACCTTTCCCTCCTACGTAGCCTCAGCCTGGTTGAGCTTTCCTTTGTGGGGAGGAAGGCTGCTGTTTGGGGGGAAACTTCACACCACCTTTGCACTGCTGGGTTTGCAAGAAATTAAACCAAGGAGGGATATTGCAGTTATTATATGTATTTCTTGGCTACCATCAGTGCTGTGCTTGGCCCTGTAAGGGATCTTTTT
>VYXC01001929.1:135470-195823 GCA_013397175.1 Platysteira castanea | reverse complement strand
GGGGGAGGCGGTGTATCTCCTTTTTCTTTTTTTAAAGTCATTTTAAGGATTGAGAAGGAGGGAAGAAGGGGTTTGTCTTACCACAAAGGTCAGTATCGTCATGTGCTTCCTTGCTGTGTTGAAGTGTTTGCCCTTTAGTGGAGGTGACAGACCAGAGGAGCTGACTGGCAAGTGCTCGTTTTATGACTTCATATTTCTTGTGCCTCTGTAAGTGGTAGCACTCCCAAAAAGCAAAGGGTGGACTTTTCCAGATGAAGAAAAGCAAAGGAAATCTTCAAATTGCTTGGTCCCACACCACCTGTAGTTGAAGCAGAGCCTCCTGTTGCACAGCAAGATGTCATCATCCTGTCAAGATAGCTCCTGAAGGCCTGAGGCATCCAGAAATTATTGTGGAGGGTTTTGCAAGAGTCCCTCTGCCATTAGCTCTGCAACAGAAAATTTCCAGGAGTACGTTGTCTTTGACAGGTGTAATTATGCCTAATGCAGTGTCAAAACTTTGCAGTTTTGAAGAACTTACTGTCAGTCTGAACCCTGTCCACCCACAGCTCCACCAGAGAGGGTCTGAAAATGGTCAGTACATCTTCTAAGCTGGCAATAGTTGGAAGCCTGCGGGAATTGTAGGAATTTAATTAGAGAGATTATCCTTCCCCTTTTTTCATTTTTAACACTGCACAAGAAAATCAGGGTTTTTTTCTGTCTTTGAATTTCATTTTCTTCTCCGCCCAAAATGTTATTGAAATCTCCTGGGCCCTATCATTTGAGGAATTCCTGCCATCTTCTTCCTGCCAATACACTCTGTGGGCCTGCTGCACTGTCACCAAAATCCTATGCAATTAGACCCCAAAGGATGATTCAAATTCAGATTTAATCTTGGGCAAAGAGAAGCCTTTAGATCAAACATCCCCACTACTGTGCAAAGCAAAGGCTCTGAATGCACCACCGTGTAACAATCATTAGAGGAGCCGAAGATCTGAAATTTAACACTCACGTAGATGAGTGATGGATAAACATCACTTTCCTAAAAAAGCACTTTCTCAGGCTCTTTAATCCATCCAGAATTTAACAACTGGGTGCTGACTGAGGCACAGCTTGATTGGGGAGAGATGAAGGGACAGAGAGAAAGCTTAACACAGAGCCAGCTCAAAGAGAACGCCTTTAATGCTGCTGATCTCAGAAGCTTTGAAGAAGAAGCCCTTGTGTCCTCGGTGGTTCTCTGTGGCAACTTTTTTGGCATTAAACTTTGTGCAAGAGAATTATGAGTTTCCCATTATCACGTATGGAGATGTGATCCATTGTACTGGTTCCCAGGCTGCGCAGATTTAGCATTCACCACACTTTGTCCTGCAGATATTCTGTGATGTGTCCTTTGCAAGCTGCAGCCGACTATGTTGAAATCTTGACTGGCATTTCTTATCTGATGGGGGCTGCTTTTTCACTGGCTGCTCTTTAGAGTGATAAATGTCAGGGGTTTGGGAGTTTGCTTGTATCTAGGCTCTCCATCTGAGACTTCGGGCAGGTAATTATCCTGAGACCATGGGACTCTGTCATGAAATCCACTGCCATGCTCATATGGGGAATGAGTCAGCCAAGGGTCATGGATTTGGTGTACCCGGGAATTGGGAAGCATCCACAAAGATAAGGAGAAAAGGATAAAATCTGAGCAAAGATTTTCCCCAACCAAAGGTGAAAGTAGACGCTTTCTGACATTGTGGAGTTGTCTGTCTTGATCATCTGGGAAGGCCGTGAGTTAGGATTGACCCAGTAGCCTCCCGATTTGAGGCTTCAGTCAACCAAGCACAGCAACTAACCCTTGCAGGCTAGTGTCACAGCTGGAGCAGAGTGATAAACCTCCCACGTGAGGGCACTGGTAAAGAAAGCAGAGATCTGTGGCAGTCAGTGGGCTCCAAACAGAAAACTTTCTTCCCCTATAAATCCTTAACATGTTTTGTCCTGGTGGAAGGTGCAAGGAGGAAATATCTAGAGATGTGAAAGTTTCTTCTGTCCCTTCCTTTTCCAGTGTCTTGCTTTTTCTCCAGATTCCATTTTGTTCTTCTTTTTCAGTATCTATCACCTGGAAGCTGAAAACAAGATTCAGTGCAGTCCAGGACCTTTTTAGTATAGCATTTCTCACTGCTTACGAGGTCTGAGAAATTAGGGTTGACATTTATTGGAGGAAGGAAGAGATGGGTGTCACCTTGCTTATTCTTCTCTTTTCCCAGTGCCAGGATGTTCACACCCGTGTGGTTGGAATAACTACAGTCTCCAGGTTGAATTAATGTCAATCATTTTTTTTCCTGAAAAAGCAGCACAGCCAATCTCAGTGAGCTCTTTGCATCCCCCTACACCACAGAAGGAGGCAAGAGAAGTGTTTTCATCCCAGACAGGTATGGTGACTGGTGAGGTAACTGTGAGAGGCTGCCTGGCTCTGGCTGATGCTGCCAGCAAAGCCTGGGACAGGTGAGCTGGGACGGCTGTGGGGTGGCACTAGAGGACGGAGAGGCTGCCACAGTGTTCCCCACCACCCTGGAGCCAGGTGCAATTTGCTTGCCTCTCGGCAGCACAGCTCTGCTGTGGGTTGTAGCTGTGATTAAAACACCCACTGCTGCTGTCCTCCCTTCCTCGCTCAGACGCTGTGGCTGGCAGGTCAGGTGCAGCCGATGCTCTGCCTGCCCATTCCCCAGGAGTCATGGAGCATGCTAGGGGAAACTGCCTTTCCCTTCCCCACCTGATAGCTGGGACAGCATTTTTGTGAGTGCTCGCTGCCCTGTACCTGGCTCCAGGTTCTCCAGGCAGCTCAACCAGTTTGGAGGGACAGGTGAGGAGTGGTGGCCCCTTGTTCAAATACCTGACTCAGTTCATTTAGGTGCTTGAGGGTAACAGTTGCTTCATCTGGTTGGCTTTTTTTTTCTGTTGTTTGTGCCTTTGTTTGCTTCCTCCTCCTTTCCCCTTAACATACCCTTTGAGCTGTTCTTTAATTGAAGTAAACGGAGCAGCTGCTATGGTGTGTGCTGTTTTTCCCATTTTCCCCCGTGAGTCACACATTTCCTTCCTTAATGTCTCTATCTTCAGTCGGTCTGTACTAATGAGGCCCCACATCTCAGCTGCTGAATGCTCAAGCTCATCTGCCTGGAATTTTCTAACTCATTTCAATTCATTTCCCACTTTCCCCTCTCATCCCCGCTGCCTTTCTCGCGTTCCCATCCCACCTCTCTTCATCTCCTCTTCCTGACTTTGACTCTTCTCCCAGTCCTCCCTCCATGTGTCCCACCAGCCTGCCTGCAGCCCTCTCTCTGCCTGCTGTCCTCCCAGAGGGAGATGAGACCCGAGCACCATTGCAGATGCAGGATGCATGTGCTGGGAAGGTACCGCAGGGAGTGGGCAGCACTGCCACGGATGCCAGGGCAAGGAGAGGCACAACAGCTCTCTCTGCTGCAAGGGTGCTGGAGAAACCCCTCCTGGGGCTGTGGGAGTTAGGAAACACTAGGAATGGGCATTGTCCTTTTTGTCCCTCCTTGCTTCAAAGGGGAAGGAAGTAAAGGTGCACAGTCCCATGCCAGAGACCCACTGGGAAAGCTGCCCCTTGGCTCTGTGCCTTGCGTGGGTGTCAACTCAAAGCACTCAGGGAGGAGCAAGCAAGAGCAGTGGCAACATCTCCACTTACTTTGCTCATAAAGGTCATTCTTTGCACAGTTTTAGCTGCTCTGAGGAACGAACAGCACCATGGGGTGCAGGAAGGGATGAGCTGGTGTGCCCTGCATCCCCTGGAGGTCTGAGGCACAGAGATGTGAACCCAGAGACTCTATCCTTAACAAAGTCAGGAATGGCACCACTGCTTGGTGCTCACTTTCACCGAAATGAAGGTGTGTGCTGATGTCTGCTGAGCAGGGTGACAGTGCTAGTCCTGCTTGGCTTTTTTCCTCATTATAACTGTTTCTTGTGGGTTTTGTTGGGCAATTCTTACTTAAACACTAAGCCCTGCTGTTCTCTGTTGCATTTGTATCCTTACTCTTGCAGAAGACAGGGACTGCTCTTTCTACTCTTAAGTAGGTGTGGAACTGAGGCACGAAGAAGCAAGGACCCGATTTAAAATTTAGGTTCCGAGCTTATCACCTATGAAATGTCAGCAGCCCTTGCCTAGAGAAGCCTTGGACACATCAGCACTGCAGTCTCAGCAATGTCAAGGAAGCCAGAGACCCACAGGAGTCTCAGGTTTTGATAGCAGTCCCCACCGCAAACCCCGTTATCACAACTGGATCAGACTCCTTCTTGCCTTTCACTCCTTTATCTCTTCCACCAGGAACAGCTGTCTTTTCATTTTAGGAATATGAAGAACTGAGTCCTTGAGATTTAGCTACAGGAATACGATTCCAGACCTTGAGCTTTGCAGGTTAATTCCATCCTTACCACCAAACATCTGACTCCCCCAAAAGAAAAATCAGGATTAAGATAATTTTAGAACCATAATAGAGCAAATAAATGCAAATCTTTGCCAAGAAGAAAAAAACCACCTTGATGGAGATCAGACACTGGCTTGTGTGCTCCTGGGAGAACCAGTGGAAGAAGCCACAGTTATGAGCACTGGATGGCTGGAGGAATTTTGATCTTGCTTCAAATTTTGTTATGCTGTTTTTTCTTTAAAATGCAGGTTCAAAGGAAAAAAAATAACATGACAAAACAAAACACGCCAGTGCTTTCCTCTTTGGCTTCAGGGCCTCCTGTTGAGGTTCCCTCATCACCATAGAGATAATATTGCTTGTTAGACCTAAGACTAGCAGTTGGAATTCAAGTGGAAAAAAGACCTAAACAAACCCATTATAAATCCCCAATTACTTTCAAACTGTCAGGCTTATTAAAAAATGTAAATATCCTTCTCATTCTTGCAGAGAGTGTATAAAAATGCATGAAGCTGAAACTCAGCTGAGCTGAAAGGAGTTGATTTCTGAAATAACTTTGCTGGCAGAAGTTGCTCTTGGATGGCAGAGAGAGGAAAAAGTACACCTGCCTGAGCCACTGGTCCCAAGCGTTCCTACTGTTGGTGTGTTGCTGGTGCTACCCTGCATTAGGTCTCTGGTTTAATATAACTTTTTGGGCTGTTTTTCAGGTATTTTCAAGAAATAGTCATGCAGATCCAATGGAGGGAATTTCTACCAGTTGATAATTGCTGGACCGCACCTGCACATGGCTGAAAGTGCCAGTTTTCAGTATTTACCACTCACCTCAGTGGAACTGTTTGTCCATTAATGTTTTTCTGCTTTTTCCTCTCTTCCCTTTTCTGCAAATCGGGAGGGCATTTCTCTTGTTTTCAAATTTGATCTTGCTCTAACTGCACAGGAGTTCCTCATGAGTCTGTCTTTAGTGCAAAGCCTTTCTTACCATGACCTACACCTGGATTCAACCAGGACTTGCTCTGGAGGCTGGGATTTCCCAGCAGTGCAGCAGAGCTGGTGCTAACTCTGCAAAGTGGTGAGGCTGCTTCTGGAGGGAACCAGACTCCCTTTCATTTTCCTCAACATGAATTACATTGAGGACTTCCTTCCCCACTGCTATCCTATCCACAGTTAACCATGACAGTTTTCAGGAGGAAATGTTATCAGGCAAAGGAAGCCTAAGGTGTTAGTGTTAGACAGAGTCAAGTGTCATCATTCTGGTGGTAGGAAATGTTGGCCAGTGCTGTTCAGTGCTGGCTGCAAACCAGGGAAAAGGAGCAATATTTCTTCCACTGGACTCATAGCCAAACATCTGTGACACTGGCAGAAGGGTAAAATGCTCCCTGGGGAGCCCTGAAAGGCAAACTGGTGTCATGGATGCAGGACATGGGCAGTGGAGTGGGATCTTGGTATGAACTGTAGCACTGATGTGACACTGGTAGTAGTTGGGGAAGGGAAAAGAAAGGCAGCCCTTCAAAGGAAGATAAGGAATTTAAACATCCCATTATGACATTGCTATGTGCATACCAATACATGATACAGGATTGCCATATTTTATCCAATAACCTGCATATACCTCAGAGGTGTATATATTAAAAGAGGAAATGCTTAGCTATTTAATTAAGGAAGCAAAATTGAAGTGATAATATAAAAAAGGAGCATAATTGCTATTCTGATCAATCATCAGCCAGGACTAGCTTAAAATGCAGATCCTTTAAAATCCCACTAGAGACTTTACAGGGACTGCTGAATTTGGCACTTCTGCCAGTTCTCTCTGGAAAAGCCAGATAGTGGAATCCCCCTTTTCCACCCATTTGCAGGTGCTTTGGCACTAGTTATATTTTTTGTCTGGATGCTTATGAGAATCCGTGATTTTAATTTCTGAACATTTGAAGGCATCCCCAGAGCCCTGGCAGCAGCATTTTCAGGGCGGGGGGTGAGGAGGGTGGGAGGGGGAAACTCTTGTTTGAGGGAAAAGTGCTGTGGAAGGTGCAAAGGCAAGGCATGGCCTTCCCCTGCAGTTCTGCTCCACACCACCTCACCTGCCTGCTGTCAGCTCCTGATGTGGAGCCGTTTGTAATTTCCCAGTGAACGCCCTCTCAGCCTGGCAATCCTGCAGGGACCTGCCATCACCTCTGGCCTGACTGAGCATCTGAGTGGTTTTCTGCCTCAAGACTTTGGACGATGTGTTTCCAGAGCAAAAGGACAACAAGAGTTGACTCCGTATTAATGCCAAACTTTAAATGTTTTGACTATAAAACTGAAACACCATTACCTATTCCCTGCAGAGCTCCACTTTCCCCCTCTCTCTCTCCTTGCCTTCTCCTCTCCACACTGTAGCCTTTTGCATGTCTCAGGCATTAATCCCTCGCTGCCGGGTTGTGTAAATTAAAGAATAATAGAGCTGCAGAGGCATAAGCTCGCAATGATGGGGAATGTGTTTGTATGCTAAGAAGCAATTTCAGTGAAAATTAACTCAATTTCATCTGAAATAGTGAAGACCGGCATAAGCTGGCAGATCCCCGAGGATGGTAAAATTACTTTGTCAAAGCTCTGCTTGCTTAAATTAACCAAGCAAGCACTCCAGGTTATTGGCAAGATGCAGCTAGTAACTAGGTTTTAATAAACAAAAATAGCTTTTTTGATAAATAAGAAAAGTGCAAAGCATCTTACATATTCTGCTGATGTGTTCATCTGTGTGTCCTCAGCAGCAAGACCTTCACATTCCTTCAGGAGCTTTCTTCAAGTCTCCGTGTCTGGCTGGTCTGATATCAGAGCCTTTGCAAACAAGTATCAACCAGAAAATGCTTTTGGAGATGATCTTGGGTAAGTCTTTTCCCAGCTACTAACAGACTGAATGGCTCAGTCTGCAACAACAAAGTGAGGTAACAACAACAGTTTCTCGAGACATTTTATTTTCAAATCAGAAGATGACTGTTACTGGGTTTCTGACTATTAAATTGCTCAAAATAAGATGTGGTGTCATGACAAAGATTGCTCTACACTGTCACTGATACAGCAGATTTCCCAGATGAACACATTGCTGCCAAAGGCCAGGTCAGGGTGTGAGCTTTCTCCTCCAGCTGGGGGCTCAGGTCCATGGGAAATGAAAATTACATCATGACCGCAAGAGTGGCCCAAGGACCAGCTCAGAGGGTTTGTGAATCGGTTGATAATTTGCTGGTTTGTAGAGTTTATTTTTGTTGATTTTTTGGGTAGTTTTTTGCTTGTTTGTTTGTATTGCTATTAGTTGCACGTCTGAGGATTCTGTTCTGCAAACAGGCTTTGCTCTTGGAGGTTGTGATCTTTAGGAAGGACCTTCTGAAAGTGCTTATTCTTCCGCCTGTTAGTCCACCCCTCTCAGGAAAGAAGATTGTTTCTTTTGGATCCCATTCCTCCAGGTATTTTGAATTTGGTTTTGGTTCTAGTATTCATTAGAAATGTCATTAATTGGGCAGAAGGATAAAGAGCTTAGGAACCTCTCCATTGGAGGAGAATATGCAAAAGCTTCTCAGAATTGCAAAAATACATAATCTCCCTTGATTTTCTCTCTCCAAATGAGGTCATCAGCATTCAAAGAGCACTCCATATTCAAAGTCTTCGGGTATGTGTCATCAGTATCCTCATCAGAAGGATGGATTGTACCTTCTTGCTTAGCCAAGTCATGATTTCTGGCACTGGGAGCTACTTCCATTCCTGCCTCCAAGACCCCAGTAAATGGGACCGTGAACGGTTTATCCAAGGAGAGTTGCAGAAGGATCAGACCAGTCAAACGGGAACATGAGGTGGAACCCAAGTATACAGAGACTGCAGTTCCCTGGTTGGTTGTTAACTCCCCTCCCTTCCTACCATAAATCTCAGTATCTGCAGCAGGGAAAGCAGCTGCATAAAAGATTTGCTGAGCCATCCACTCATTAAAGTGTTTCACTGGTAAAGAAATACTTTCTCTCACTGTTGCATATTTACAGTTTGGAGATTGCTTGTTAGGACAATCTGAGGTTGTATTTTTTAGCTGTGCTGCTTTCAGGTGTCAGAAGAAGACACTTGGTTAATAACCCACGGTTCCTTTCCATGACCTCTAGTGCCCAGACTTGGGAGGCAGCTGGCAGCCCCTCTCCTCATAAACAAAAACACAGCCTAGGAAATATGGGACCAGCTCTGTGTAAAATCACCTCCCTTTGATAGGATTAATTGCAGAAATGCCACCAACTTGTCGTTAAATCCAACAAATGCATTTGGAGCAAGGAATAAATCGTGCAGGGAGGCAGTGGCTTATTTGGACAAACGCACCCCGCTGAGACCTTTCATCACAGCGCTGCTCCATTGGGTTGTCCGTCACTTTTGCTTCTTTTCCCCATTAATGCAGTGGCTGTGGTCAGAAAGGTGCCAGCTTTGAAACAACAGCCTCAAAACCAGCCAGGGAATAAAAACGATGCCTTCCCCCCGCCCTGCACTATCAGCAGCCTGTCTGTCCGCTCTCACAGAGCTGCTATCTGCTCCCTGCACGCTGCTCCCGTGTTCTATCTGCTCCCTCCGCTGATAAGACCCAGTTCATCCATTGTCAGCCCTGCTGAGCCAATCTAGCGGCATTCGAGCGAGCTGGATTTTGTTCTGCATCACGTATCAATGACAACTTCCAGCAACGGCCTTGCTTTTAAAACCTGGCTGGCGAGGGTGCACGGAGCTCGAAGAGCAAGGGAGATCTTTAAACACAAAGGGAATTCAAAGCGGCTCAAAAAGGGCTTTGAAAATAGAGCAAATATGCTGTGGAGGCCATGAGGAGAGACTAGATAAACACGGGACACCAGGATAGCCGCAGGCAGAGCGCTGTGCTGCGCCACGCCTGGAACAGCAGTGTCGGTGGGCACGAAACACGGCAGTGTGCCTGCTATAAAAGCAGAAAAGGATGATTTGTGATTAAGGCACAGCAGTGACACTGAGTGGCTGGAGACTGTTGCAAGCGGTGTGAGCTCTGGGCTCCCTCTCCTGCCGTGTTCGTCAGTGGTCTTGAGAGAGGAGACTGCAAAGGCACGTCAAAGGTAGGTAGGAAGGCAGGGGAATCAACAGGATCCCACACCTAGACCTCTGCCGCCCTCTGAAAAACTCCGCCTGTGATGTGGCACTCACTGGCGTAGGAGCAGAAGGGACTCGCCTCTTGAGTTCTAAGCAGGGCTGTGTTGCAGCCAAGGCCTCAAAGAGCTATTGTAATTTGAATAATAAATAAAATGTAACCTTTGACTAAGCTTTTATTAACTGGATGGCGTATTTTAATATCAAATTACTTTGATACTCTTGACTCAGAAGACTTGGAGGTGTCAAGATGCAGGGGAAAAGCCAATTGCATAGATGCTTTGCCGAGTATGAAACTGCTCAAGTTCTAGTTTGTGTATATTTCACCTTTAATGAACCTGACATTTTATGAGTCAGCACTGATGGGAAATGTGAAGGTTGTCCTTCAGGAACACCTCACTCCTCGTCTCTGCCTGCCAAGATGTCACCTCCTTGCTCTTTGCTCTCTTAGGCTGCAATGCTTTCCTCCAACTCTTTTAACTTTCCCTACTCAAAAGATTAACCCTACAGTCTCACACTGGAGAATTTACTTCAGCTGCAGAGAAACAGCAGTACAAGACAGATAAGAAAGTAATTGTACCCTGAGGAAGCACGACAAGTGTCTGCATCACATACACTCGCTTTACAAAACAGCAGCTACTTATGCAAAGCAAGTGGCCTTTTGAAACCGAGACAAGGTACAAGAAAAAGCCATCGTGGCAGATGCCTCATTAGACCTCTATCATGGCTACTTGGAGCAGTTTCTGTCCTATCCTTATTTTAGGTTTCCACTGCGGGAAGTGGTGTGTCTCGCTGCTTACCTGCACTGTGTTGTGGCCATAATCCTGGCTCAGGGCAGACAGATTGTGAAAATCCAGCATGAGAATCCTGAGGGGAAGGGACAGGAAAGGAGGGCTGGGGTGAAGCATCTTGGGGTGAGGAGTTGGTGCCAGATCCAAAGTGGGGTTTAGACCTGATCTGGGCTTTTTTCCCCCCAAGACACCTGCCAAGGCTGCCCAGAGGGATCACATGCTTTGTTTCTGTTTCCAAGAGTCTTAAGGTGGAAGCCTTCAAACTAAACATCACAAAAAGTGGCTCGTTGGGCACGTCTAGATATCAGAAGTGCCCAGGCAGCAGCTTGTGTTGGTGTGGAAGGGCTGTGATAGTGCAGAGAAAGATTGTGGCTATGCAGAAAAAAAGATCAGATGATGCGTGGAAGAAAACCCATCAAAGTTCATTAACCACAGAGAGCCATTATTCCAGGTGGGCAATACCAGGCCTGAGGTCTGGGGGACCAGGCAGAGTACACAGCAAAGCAGACTCAGTATCCTCACCCTTTCTGTGCCCTTTCCTTGCTGCTTTCAGCAGAGGGGCAGCAGGCTGGATGGATGCTTGGCTTTGTTCACTGCAAAGCTCTCTTCTTTGAACCTCAAAGGTAAAAATAGCCAGAGATCTCTGACTCGGTTCACACAAATGTCTTTGAGATGTGAAAAGCTTTCAATTGCTTCCAGCCGGGGGCCAGAGCAGTACCAGTGACCATGAAGTAGAAGGCTCCACATCCCATATTAACCAGTCACTGCAGTCTTGTTCTCTCTTCTTTTCCTTGCCTTGACTTTGTTTTTTTTTAGCCTCTAATGAAGCGCAAGTATCCGGAAGGAAGGCATGCCAGCAGTGACAGGGAAATGTCCTTCTGATCTCTCCTCTTGAAGGAAGATTTGGAACATTTTAATAAAGTGGATTAAGAACTTGGACACAAAAAGTAACCTGTTTCTTGGTGAAGGGTGCTTTAATCTTCTCCCTGAGCAGCTGATAAAGGCTTTCCTTAAAGAAACGTCCTGAACACAAAAGGGAAAATAAAAGAATGGGAGAATAGACTGAGAAGTGCAAGATGTTTAAAGGCACCCCCAAAAATGAAGCTGCTTGGGTGTTAATTGTGTTCTCTTTTCCCAGAGCCTGTTTCTCTCTTTCGTTTCTGATTTTGGATCAATGCTAGAGGCTGCAAAGCTAAACCAAGGAAGGAAAAAGCCTTTGATTAGACAATCTGAGTGGTAAAAAAAGGTATTGAACAGAAAGTGCAGTCAATGAGCTACTCAATACAACAATTAGAAGGTGAAACTTTTTCTTTCCCTTTCGTAGGAAGACACACCTCTGCTCTGCTGGAAGGAGGTGGGTGGGAGAAATTCTCCCCATTCTGGTTCCCAATTGTCTCCTGGACCTATTCCATTTCAAAGAAATATATGACCTATAAAACTGGCCCATTTTCATATCACCCAATACAATCTATAAAACTATCTGGCATTTAAAAGGAGTCTCATGATGTTTACAGCGACAAGACTACTGTTACAATAAATTTAAATAAAGAGATGTAGGAAAAATGTTGCCTCTACAAGCATTCCTGGAATTTTTCTAATTATAGAATCTTTCCAACACTGCTGGCTACATAAATGGTTACACAGCTGAGGCTTTGCCCAGATAGGGAACTGCACTGTTCCATGAAAATTACATGGGAATAAAATCCAAGAAAGTTGAGTGGATTGGTCTGACACACTAATATGGTAATCCATGGATTTCTTCCTGTCTTGATGACTGGAATGACTATTATAAAACTGGATATCTTAAAGGATAGTGTCCTTCCCCCAAGCATTTTGAAACATGGGAGGAGCTCAGGGTGCTGCAGTTAGTTCAGCACGTGTCCATCCTGAATTCCTTCCAGCAGGTCCCTGGGAGCCAGTGGCACATGGAAGAAGGTCCAGTTAAGCACCCTGTGGGTCTTCGCAGAATCACAAATTTCACCAAGGCCTGCAGCATTCAGAGCACTGTCAGTCTCTAGGGCTGCATTTTGAGCTGAATTTGGTTCAAGAATATGGTGTGTCCTTCAGCTTTGATGGCACCTACCCCACCCCAAGGCAGACCCTGAGTTTCCTTGCTGTGGTTGTGCCAGGGACAAAGGGTGTCATCAGAGGCTCTCTCAGAACAGGGGCAAGCAGAAGGACTCTGTGACTCCACTCTTTCACCCATCAGGCAGCCTCCAATATCAAAGCCACATGAGTCCCAGGAGAGCCCTGATGCTTCAGTTTAAGCTTGTCTTTGCAGCCTAGATCTCACAGCAGGAGAGGAACTGAAGAGCTTCTGCCTCTCTCTCCCTCACAGTTTCAGATACATCTACAGCCATTTTTAGCCACAGACCATACCAGCCAAATAGAAGTTGGGTTCACATCCCAGCAGCATCCAGTTCTGTAAGATCTAATCTCTCATTTTTGCCCCCTCACCTCTGACAGGCTGGAGCCATTCCCTCCAGTCCCTGAGATGGTTTTGCTATCTGGTTTTCCCTCCAAGCATCGACTGCCCACAAACAGCTGGGACAGGAAGGGTTAACCTCTAATTCCCTCACTCCTGACCACACAAAAATTTACAAATCCTTCTCTACTGCTCTCTTGTTCTGCCGTGTAAAGGGAGAAAAAAAAAACCAACCCCAACCCCAGAGATTAAAAAACAGGTCGGTTTTATAGATCAGCTGCAAAAGGAAAAGCAGAAAGATAGAGCAGAGGGGCTGGGAGGGAGCAGCCCTCAGCTGGCCCTGCACAGGCTTTGCTGTTCACCTCTTTTATTACATCCTTTACTGTCCTATAAACATGGCTAAGCCCTAGCTTCACCTAGCAGCATCCCTACACCTCACAGAGCCCTGTGTCTCCTTCCTGGGAAGCTCCAGATCTTCCTCTGCCACCCATTTACTACCTTCTGTCCCAGTGAGAGCTTTGTAGGGCAACCAGCAGCCCCACTGCCAAATAACACCTCCATCACACAGCTCCTTCGGTGCTCTCTTTACAACCACAGATTCACAAAATACTCGTTTTCTTATGCCTTTTCCTCCTTTCTACTGACCTTGTCCCTTCCCATCTGCTAATAACCTGTCTCTCCCCATCTTGCTTTCTATGCACTGTTGCTCCCCAAACTGTTTCTTTCTTTGGGTGCTATTTTTTCTGATTTGCAAAAAAATAGAATGGGTTCAGGAGCTTTGTGATTTTTGTTTTCAAGCACACATTTTGTTTTGATAAACTGCGTTGTTTTGTCTATAGAAAAGTATTAACTGCTTACATCTATTTTCTCAAAGACCGCACATGAATATTAAAAGGGATTTATTCCTACAATGGCTTCGGGCAGTTGAGTAATCCATTATAGGCTGTCATATCACACTGTGGTAATGTGAAAAGCTGGGAGTCCCTCCAATAATATTTATTAGCAATACAGGCACATTTTCACTTTATGTTTTTTTCTCCCCTTCCCGTGATAAGTTCACGTATAAAAATATTCATTAGTTTCTTTAAGCTGTTGCTTGATTTTAATTATGATGGTGATAATGGTGATTTAGAACAATAAGTGAATTTCACGCAAGTGATACTGACCTGGTTTATTGTATTTATTTTAGTATGTACCAGAATGCTCAATTTAAGGCCTACAGGCCATCTGGGTGGCTCATTTGGCCAGTATTTCCCTCCCTCCCCAGGGTCTCCTGTGGCCCTGCAGTGGAGGAGCCCACAGGACTGGGCTGCAGGGCTGGAGGATCCACATCTGCTTTGGGCGTGGGGCAAAGGGGGATAGGAGGGTGGGGAAAGGCTTTTCTCCTTCCCCCTGCAACACCAAAGCTGTGCAACAGTGATGGGTGAGAGCAGGGCCCTCACGTGAGACTCTAACCTCACCGTCTGTCTCTTGTCCTCACAAGTGAGCTGCTATGCAGTCATTTTATTTGCCTTTCTCTTGACTTCTTCCACAGGAGATTTCAACCTTTCTCCTGCCTCCCCCATTTCAGTCTGAGCTTTTCCTCGCTGTAATTCTTTGGTGGCAGCACCTGGTCTTCACCTGTGAGCCAGAGCCGGAGCTCAGCAGTCGTGCCTGGGTGTGCCAGCACTGAGACACCGCAGAAACTCCGCCGTGTTGGAGAAGGCTGATCCCCCAGGTGCTAAGGTGGTGCTAAGCCCTGAGGATACACTCCCTGAACTGCTTTCTTATTTCCCTGAGGGGCCAGCCAAGAGTCCAGCGAGCACAGCAACTGCAGTGACATAGACTTTCTTTCCACTGGGACCCAAGCCAAGACTGGCTCCTTATTTCACTGAGGCTGAGTTGCTGCCAGAGGCTAATGAGTGGTGGTCAACAGTGGACTGACCTTCCTCTGAACTCATGATCCCATGGTGAACAGCTCCATTTATCCAGAGCCTACTAATGCCAATCAGCTTTTCTACATTCACCTTCAATTGGATCTGATGAGGAGGGCAATCTGTGAGTGCTTCTGCTGATCTTGGATGGATGCAGCGCATGGAGAAAACACCTGCCTCCATCTCTTGCTTCTTCTGATTATACACACGACCCAAGCCGAGCATGCTGACAAACACATCCTGGAGACAGAGAGTATGAGAAGTCCACATCATGCTATAAGACAGTCTGCTGTTACACTGGATTAGGTGTCATGACCTTGCAAGCAGCCTGTGGGGAAACAAGGTTTTCTCTAGAAAATTCGATCTTGAGCCGTGCTGTGAGGCTGAGACAGTGGAGTAATCCACAACAGCTTTGATGAGTGAGTAACAGTAACAGGGTTGTGTCAAGTGTTCATCAGTCCCCACGGGTCACACAGGGCTTTGCAACACCTTCAGAGTAATTTTTACTGGGCATGTGTGTGGAGAGTGGCTCGAGAATGGGCGGGGTGGGAGTGGAAGAGGCTTAGGAGCACCACTGTTGGCCTCTGTCTTGCCCTAACTGACTCCAACCTTCTCCTGTAGTTCACAACTGTGTCTCCTGTCCCCTCAGTTGTCACTGTCTGCTATGTGAATAAAAACTGCTTTGAGATTTTGCCAGAGCAAGTCAGCTTGTGTTTGCACATGGCCACATGTGGGACCAACATCTGCAAGCGGAGCTGGGCTTGTGTATGGATGCAGATGGTGCATGGTGTGAGCAGGAGGATGGGAGTGTGCCCTAAAGCCACAGAGCTCACCTCTATGGCCCCTTTGCAATTTGTTCTGCAGCCAGAGCTCCCTGGCCTACACTTGTGACATAATGATTGTCTCCACAGCAACCAATTATGATGATATAAATAAATCCTCCACGATATTATTGCACTGCATAGAGGAGAGATGGAAAGTGATGAACAACAGGTTGGGGCTGGGGGAGGGGGAAGAAATAGTTGTGTAGATAGTGAAAGATAACTCCAGCTGGTCATGAAGGTATTAATGACCCTAAATTTTATGCAAACAAATGGTATTTTCAAGATCCTTGTTTCTTACTAGCAATAATTAGGAACTCTCATTCAGTCTCCAGTTAGTTCTTCTGAGGAAGCACCCTACGGGCCAAGTGGCAGTGTTCAAACTCGGACATCAAACCCAGGTTGCTCTTTTCTTGATGGGCTGACAGCAAAATCTGCCTGAAGCTGGTGGGCAAGACATCTGTTCTCCTGTCGTTTGTAAAGGTTTATTTATAAGAATGCCCTGGCTTTGGATGAATGTCTTTGGCTCAATATTGAAGTCTGATCACCTTACACAGACTGAGTGGTTTGGAAAGCAGTTGTCTTGGTTCCTCAGTTTATCTTTGAACATTTATATTTTGCTCTGTGGTTGGAAGGGGGTGCTGCGATGGGGCGTTTCTGTGGGCATTCTGAGGATGAGGGTCATGGGCTCCCTGATCTCCTCAGGGGATGGAGAAGAGAAGTGGACACTTTCCTTGTGTCCTCATTCTTCCATGTGAAGTGAAATTCTGCCATCCCCTGCCTCCCTGATCTCAGCATCCCCTGTTTGCTCTCTGTTCACTACATCGGTCTCCAGCCCCTGCCAGGTGAAGCCTCTTCACCTTGGTTTGCTGGTGGTGGCTGAACCTGCCTGTCCCTGCATCCCTGCCTGCCACTGAATGGCTGCTGGAATCTCAGTGGAATCAATATGCAACACCACATCTGTTCTCCTTGGATGGCTGCAGAGGATTTCAGTCTCCTGCCCTATGTGTAAAACCTGGCATGGATTTTTTTTTGGCTCCCCTCCCTCCCCCAGCATGGTGCTCACTGAACTTCCCACAATTCCCAGACCGGGGTGGAAGTTGTGTTTTCCCTTCCTGTGATAATGCTGCAATCCCGCCATGAACTGGCCATGGAAGTTCAGTTGTTCGCTCAGCTTTAGCTGGCTTGATCTCAACAGGGGGGGACTTTTTCCCCAAGAGGTCAAGAGCACTTTGAAACCCGAGGTCAGGGACCTTCATGCCACTGTGGGTGCCAGCCCGGGCACATTCTATTGCAAGGGCAGTAGCCAGCTGCCCAGCCAGCCAGCTGGTCCCAGCCAGCTCCAAAGAACTCGTTAGCCAGCAGCTATTTAGGCAGTGGCACTGCAGCAGCTCTCAGGTGGAAAAGGCTGATTGTGGCGGCTCCCTCTTCACACTGAGACTGCACTGATCAGGAATATAAATACTGCTAATCCCCTGCGTTAATACCAGAAGCTTTGATCATCTTTCTCCATTATCACTCCCTTGCTGTTAATAAAAGTGATAACCATGGGGGAGAAGGGAAGGGGGACTGGGCTAATCAGCTTGCAGTTAGCAGTGCTGTAAGTAAACTGACAGGTCTGGAGATCAGGGAGCTGAGGAAACCCTAGAGAGGTGGTGTTAAATAAACACTTTTTTCATGCAGGATGGAGAAACAAGACACCCAAGCCAACTTGCCCTTAGTGACATCACTTCTGGACTACAAGGAGGAGCCCAAGATCAAATTTCTAGCAGGAACTTGCTACCAGGGCATGTTTCTCTTCCATCTGAAGCAGTTAGCTGTGTGGCTTCCACGTTTATTTGAGTTGGTGGGAAAGAGGCAGGGAGGGCACTATGTTTCCAAAGAGTAACGCAGGTATTCATAGGTTCTTGCTCCTTCTGTCTCCTTCAGGTTCACACATGCCCTGAGCTCTCTTGTTCTACTATGTCTAACCTGGAGTCTTAACTACAAAAATCATGCCCAAGTTTTCGAGAGACTTTTCTTGGGAGGGAAGTGGAGACAATGTATTTCCCTATGTGGATCCCTACTGATAGCTCAGGCAGACTGGGCAAAACAGAGAGTGATTGATAGTATTTGCTTATGATGGTTCCTGATGGCATTTTGAAGAAGAATGGGGAGGATAACTAATTTGCTCACCAGAATCTTAGCTTTTGAACAAGATAATTGAGTCTCTTGCCTTCATATTGAAAAGATAAATGTGCCTTGAGAATGGCCAATTGTGTCTGATTGTGTCTGCAGAGAGCCTGAGAATAAGGGAAAGCAGGTGCATCCCTTGCACATTAGTTACCAACTTCCCTGATAGGCATTTAAGTGGCCCCGTTATTAACCAGCCACTGCAGGGCTGAAAGGGCAGGGACATCTCTTCCACAAAAGTGCAAAGGATCTATTGGAAATGGCACCTCATTCAGGTCTTGAGTGTCCCACTTAGAGCTGGATATTGAGTAGAACCTGGGAGAGTACCAACAGCCTTTGTTTTTGGACTGACTGTGGTTGATAGCAAGGCTGAGAGAGGAATACAGGGATCCCTGGACCCAGATGTGGGGGAATCACGGCAAGTGTCTGAGGCACTGGGAGTGAGTGAAGAGTGAAGCAGGTCAGTCTCTGTGACCCCAACACCTCCTCCATGTTCCTCACTCACTGGCCTCTTGTTTTCTTGGAGGGAAAGGTGGCTTCATGTCAGACCACCGGTACCCCCACCAATTTTCCTGGTCCATCGTCTGGCCTTTAATCCTGCAGAAATACTGAGCAAACAGCTGCCTTTGCTGAGACTGTTCTCTTCTTGTTTTGCCTTCAGCTTGCTTGCTCTGCCCCCTCCAATCCCCACCCTTCCCAATGCACTGCTGAAGAGTGGGATGGGGCAGGCGTAGCCCTTCTGTTTTGCTTTGAGCCCGTGCAGGCTGAGGTCCACCAGCAGAAACACAGCTTGCCTGGACTGAACGCAAGCCAGACTGGCTCTGCCCTGCCCCTGCAGAACGAAGCTGTGAAAGAACAACATCTTGCAGCTTGAGGAAGCTGTGCCCACATCCATCTATGAGTGCAAGCCTCCACGGCTGGATCAGAGCACCAGCTGGAGCCTGCCCAGTGCTCCCGTTCCTGACTGCTGCTTGCTCAGCCCCATCTACCGAGAGCCCTTCCCCACTGTATTATTTTCACTCTCTCCTTTTTCTAGTGGCATCAAGCCCGGAGCTTTCACGAGAAAGGGAAAATGGGCTGGGACTCATTTTAGCAGCAAAAGGGAACTTGCAAGAGATTCACAAACTTCTGGATGGGGCCAGAAGGTCTCTTTTTCTGCAGCAGCTGGTTGGAGATAGCAAGAGCAAGATTCGCCTGAACCTTTGATAATTAAACTCTCAGCTGCCGAAGAGCTGGCTGCCTGGCTGCCAGATAAATGCTGTTTCCCTTGAATTAGTGTGGAGCCAAAGTGACATCCAATGGCTGGTTAGGCTCATCAAACTGGCTGTTCTCTACAGCTATCCCAGGGGATGGAGCCCAGGCGGCCATTTGCCAATGGAAAAAGGCAACTATGAATTCCAGGCACGTATCATCCTGCTGAATTTATCACATCTGCAGTTCAGGTACTTTTAGACTTCCTGATGTCATAATACTCCTTTATACAAAAGCTTTCAGGGAAAGCTCCCAAATATGCATTAGACGGAGATGTAATAAGACAGGTCCTGTATATTAAAGAGCTACTGCCAGCTCAAATTCAGTCCCAAATTTAGGGATGAAATGAATAAACTATTATAAAGCCTGACACCATCAGAAACATTCTTGTACTACTTATTTTTTGGACAGAAGTTGGAAGAAGAATTGTGGGGGTGTTATTTCTTTAGGGGAAAGCAAGTGCCACCTGCAGGGCCCACAGACAGGGCTGTAAAGTGACAATCGAAGAGCCAAGCACTGATAAACATGAGCCGAGTACTGAGCCTCATCCCCCACGCTGAGAGAAATGGAAAATGCAAACAGAGGTAGAAAGAGCGGAGAGCAAATTGGTTTTCAAAAACTCTTCCTGTTTCAGTCATCTCAGGTACTGCTGGATGCAGAGTCCCAGAAGTGTGGCTCTGGTTTTTAAGTGGACAAAGTCCCCTGTGCTCCAGCTGCCTGTGTCAGGACAGCAAATTATTATTGCAAGGTCACTGATGCACTTTGTTATATGCTGGGCTGGGTCCTTGCTTGCCAAGAAAGGGCAGTTTTAAGTCAGATGGACAAGGCTAAAGAGCTATGCAGCAAAAGCTGACACTGAGAAACAGATATGGACACCAGCACTGCAGAGGTTGTTCTCCCTACAGGGTGAGGGGAGGGGAACAGAGCTTTGTCTGTCCCATTTAGGAGACACCTCGAATGAATCTCCTTGCTGGGTCCTGGTGCTTTGAATCCTAAGAGGCCTGTGACATAGGCAAAGCATGGTGGATGTGTGGGAAGGGCAGGAATGACTGGGGGAGCTGAGCTGTGTGTGACACAGCTCCCATAACGAGTCAGGGAGCAAGGAGAGGGCTCCATGCTTGGCATTAAAGATGGAGGAGGCAGGGTGGGCTGGCAGGAGATGGCTCCTCTCTGCTGTTATTGAACATCTACTCACCAGCGCTAAATGATCAGCTGGCATTTAAATATTAAATATCAATAAATCATCTGGAAGTGTGCCTGTCCCAGGCCTGATGAATGCGTGCTGGTGAGGGCTATGCTCAGGGCCACCTGCACTGGCAGCTCCCACTGCTCAATCCGCCGCCACACACACACACAGAGCGTGAAGGCTGCACAGGAACAGATTGTGAAGGCTACTTACAGTGACATTTTCTTTGAGAAAGAGCAGGGAAAAGCCCTCAGTCCCAGAAATTCAGCACTAAAACATCTCTTTCAGCACAAAACACGAGCACCTTGGTGCTGGGAACACATACTTGTCTGCAAAATCAAAACCTTTCAAAACCATATGTCATTGACTGATCAGCCTGATTTGCTGGGCTTTCTTTTGTGAAGGCCAAGCTGGAGGTAAGTTTTGATTTCCTTTTTGAGCTGGGGAGGTTTCTTTCCCAGCAGTAGTCTGCTTGGCCACCTGTACAAAGCCTTGCGCTCACAGCTATGCCATGAGAGCTGATTACACCTTGGCTGACCTGCCTTGACATTTAGTTGTTTAGTAGAGCCAGCTCTTTGTTTGCAGTAGAAAGAGCTTGTTTGTCTGACCCTATCAGCGATTGGAAGGGCAACTAATATTGACTAATGTCAAGTGGCTCTGCCGTACAAAAATGGGGTCTCTTGAGGCCCCCCATTAGCAGTACTCACAACTGGGGCCAGCAAAGCTATAGGTTTTCACTGGCAAGAGCATTTTCCTAGTGAAGGACTTTGATAGAGATCCAAACTGAAGTGCAGAAGGTAAGGATACTTGGCAGGGCTCTTAGAGCAGAAAAACTGGCAGCAGCTGGTATTCAACACACACCAAGAGCTTAAAATGGCCATTCCTTAATTCCTATATCTCATTTAATTCAGGCAGCTGTTGGGGGTACCAGCAGCACTGCAAATCAAGGCAGCTGCAGCACAATACTTGCCACGTGCAGCATGAAAAATGAACCTGCTCATTGGATAACCAACCTCCTAAAAGAGCAGAAGCCCAGTCCTCTGTGGTCAGGGGAATCATGCTGAGCAACTGGCTTATGAAGGCCAGCACCAGGCTCTGTTTTTGTTTAGCTAGCTAATTTTAATTTAACAGCTGGGGATTCTTATTATAGCAGAAATCATTCCACATCTCTGTCACTGTGTGGTCGGATGATGATCTGGTGTGTGGGATCTCATGTTTAGACCTCAGCTTCACTGTCTTTCCTGGAGAGCTGAATTTCCTCTTGGTGAAAGTGCTATAGCTCCATGGAAATGCAAATGCTCCAAGGGCTGTGCTGATTTACTTTCAGGCAAGTTGTTGGTTCAGTTTTCTATTTTATGCTCTGGAGATATTTTTACTGTGTATCTCTACCGTGGCCTCCAAGCAAATCCAGTTTTAAACTTATCACTGCAGGGCTCTCCAAGTTATGTCCCTCGATTGAAATCACAATTGCTGATGGTGCTATAGGGTTTTCCCATCACAGGTGGTTTTGAGGGTATCTCCCCCAGAATGGGCTGTGCAGTTGTGGGAAATCTTAGCTACCCCTTTTGTCTTTTCTCAGTCCTTTTTTGAGTATATGATGGCTTTATTTCTCTGGGATGGAAAGACCCCCATCTGATTTGTCTGGAAAAACATTCAGCCAAGATAAAGCACAAAAAAATACCCAGAAAATTCTGACCTTCTCCCGGCCAGTTCCCTTGGTAACCATCACCTTGACGTCGTGGTATTCAAACACAACTTCTTAACTTTTCAGAGAATATAACAAGTAGCTGTTCAGGCAGGGTCAGCAGGAACTGGGAAATGTGTTTCCTTTGCTTCCAGGGAAGAGTCAAGGTGTCAGGCAGGGAGGTGACTGGTAAGGGGCAAGCTGCTTATTCCCTCCTCCAGGGACTGTGAGCTGGTTTTGGGGGAGATATGAGAATAGCTAAGGTGTTCTCTCTCTTCCCTCTCAATTCCACTCTTGGAGACCTGGCTGGCAGGATGAAATCTGGTTTGGGTCAGCTGCCTGGCATCTCTCAGTTGAGCACTCGGGGGAAAGCTTTACATGATGTTCTCCACCCCTGCAGTGGCTTCTTGCTGGGGACCATTTCTACATGGTGGTCACTCCCCACGCTGCTCTCTACCCAGGGCAGCACACAGACACTTCTGCCTGGGGCTGGAGATTCAGGTGGGCTCCCAGGCCCGGTGTTGTGGAATAAGTGGTGCCATTCATTGGGAAGATTGGGAAACTAAATGGCCTTTGGAGTCTGACACTGCTCCTTGAACCATTTTGGATCAGTATCTTCCCAGTCGTTGCTGTGCACCAAAGCATTGCAGTACAATCCTGCACTCACTCAGCACCTCCAGTAAGACCTCCTGGAAGGACAAGAATCTTCATGTGCAATTGCTTTGTTGGGTCGGTCTGGGAATACATGTGTAACTCTGGCTCCCTTGCTTCCTTGCCTCAGGAGAGGCCAGAAGACAGGCCAGCACTGCTGAGTCTGCCAGGCCACAGAGAGGTCCTGTTGCATGCAGAGAGCATCCTACCCAGTCAGTGTGTGCAGAGTGGGCGTCTCCCAGCTGCTTCAAGCGAGGATGCAATGGAAACATCTTGTCTAGATGACAGTCAGGGATCCTCTGTCATTGGAATATCCAGGCAGCAGCCCACGGTTGCCAGTTCCTGCTGCCTTGTGTCCTCCATGCATATTTAAAGCACACGCCTGCACAAACCTCTACCCTGTCACTGCAGATATACAATACGTATAAAATGTACTCCCGTATTTATTCATAGGTACACGTTCATTTATCAAAGAGGCAATCTCTGTTGGCATCAATATAATAAAGGGTCTCTCAAAGCAGTACTGCCAGGAGCCCTTTTCCCCCAGGGAATATAATGCTGCCATGAATATGACAACAAGTCAACATGGGATAATGCTGCATCAGAGGGCAATAATTCTGGGGACACAAAAGGTGTAAGTGCAGGTTAAGGGACATAGGAAACAGTGCAAGTGCAGTGACTTTCTCATCTCCCTTGAGGGAGTTACATATTAGTCATCCTCTCTGTTCTGTACATGACCAAAGGCAGGTAGGCACGGAGGAGATAAGTGACATTTCCCCTGCCTAGCAACAGCTATTGATAAGCAAGGGAAATCAAACTTGTGTTTGAAGTGCTCCCATGTGCTGGGCTCCATTCATCACACCAGTTTAGCACCTTTGGGAGCTGCTCTGTTCAGAGGAACCAGCCAGGCATGATCAAGCTTCAAACTGCAAGCTGTGTGATCAGGTTTGCTTGTACATACAGGTTTGTGCTGGACTCATTTTCGGTGTCCTTTGGGTCCTATTGCTTTTGTGGCTGGGAGTGTGAACACCCTTGGGGCTGAGGAAGATGGTAAACCAGTGCTGTGGTTGGTGTTCCTCAAACAATAACTCTTCACACAAGGAGTCAGTGTGATCATGTGGATCAGCTGAGCATGAACGACTTGACGCCAACTCCTGCATTTAAAGGAGGCCTCAGCTTCCTGCTCAGCTACAGAGAGACCCTTTATCTGTTCTCCAGCCATTTTAATGCTGGAGATGATTTATGGTTTCATGCAGAAAACACATGGAATGCCTGCATTCTCATGTCTGTGAGGAGGTCTGCCTCCCATTTGTCACTCGAGTTCACCACTTGGGAGTCTGCTTGGATGATTATCTCCTGACAATGAGGTATTGGCTGTGGTCTGGGATTTCTACCCTGTATTTACGTCGTGGTCATAACCATGAGGTTTTACACAATTTCTTTTTGATTCCTCAATATTTGGCCAGGTGTTAGGTCTTTGTGAAAATGCTTACAGATCTTGACACTTCATAAACATGAATGACAATTTGGATTATTTGGGTTGTAGGGATGTGCAATGCCTCCCTTGTCCTTCCCTAAAGTTCTTCGAGATATGAAAACCCTTTTTTCCATCCCTGGCTATGTTTATACTGCCTTGTTGAAGCAAAACTGTTTCTCTTAAGTGTTCGGTGGCCTTTGATGCTGGAGGATGTGAGAATCTTAGTCACTGGGGGTATTCATCCTGACAGTGCCTTTGTGAGACAATGCTGTTATTCCCCCTCATTTTCAGCCTGAGAACAACACACCAATGGTTTCAGGGGGCACTTTGGACAGTGCAGATTTAACCTGCAGGTCATTGTGTTTTGCTGGCTGGATGCCTGCAAGACATCTTGCTTTCCTGAGTATAACTGGTTCTATGACACAAGAAAGTGTTTTGGTGATGGTTCCTATGGTACCGTCCCATGAAGCTGGCATGAATTATGAACTTCAGCTGACAGAAGACCATTTTTAAGCTGCTCTCAGCTGGCAAAAATTAGAAAAGCCTTCATATGAACTAGCCCACTCACTGTGGGCAAACCCTGGAGATGGAAGGAGTTTTTTCCCCTTCCCCATCATGGTGAGAAGTGCATCACATCCTGGCAGAACAGCCACATCCCAGTGCCAGCCAACCTCCACAGAGCAAATGGCATGTGGTGTCAGGGAATGCTTTCAAACAGCTGGCTGGCAGAAGAGAATTCATCCAGATGAGTCTGACAATTTATATGCACAGCTGATATTGCTGGAAAGCAGAACTGGCATGGGAATAGCTCACGAAGTGGGGATGCAGGGGAATCTTCAACAAAGGCTTTTATCTACCAAACAATTCAATCAGCTTGGGTGCCGCATGAAAGAGCAGCATGCACTGAAGCAGGGAGGGGAAAGAGGACTTCTTTTGCCTCTATTTATGTACCTGAGAAGCTGCCCTAGCAATGAATAATTGCAAATAATAATCATAATATCAAAACCAGAAAGGGCAAAGAAAGAGCAGCTCCCTCCCTCCCCCTCTCTGGTGCTGATGTTTGAGATGTCACTCGGATATGAAGTTGAGCCTGCTTCCAATGGAAGGAGGCTGGCAGTCAGTGTATCTTTATCACAATCTCTTTCATGCTCTGATGAGCTCTCTACTCCGTGCAGGAGCAGCAGCAGCAGCAGCACAGACAGAGATGCCAACCTGTCTCTGAGCAAACAGAAAGACTTGGGCTGAAGCCTTAGCTAATTCAAAGAAGACCCCTTGTGTGCTTTTTCCAAAGTTGACTGCTGGTTGTTTTTTATTCCCCCCCCCGCTAAGGCATGGGATGGCCTGTGCCTTTCTCCAAATAAAAGGTCATTGATTTTTCATGTGGAAGAATTATCAGGTTCATCATCTTCTGCAGATTATAATGAACAGTATCCTTTTTCTGCTTCCTGCAATCTCAGCACTGGTGCCTGAGCTTAGAAGGAAAGCTTGAAAGCACAGTTTGTTTTTAACACTGGAGAAACAGTGTCATGCTGTAGTGGGTTCAGTTCAAAACTAGGCGGAAACACCAATTAAGTATAGTGGTTTTGTTTGCATCTTTTACCTTCTGTGAGATAAGAACTAGAAGAAATGCAAAGCAGGCTCCAAACTTTAAAGAATATAAAGAAGTTTATTAACAGAACTAAAAGTAAAAAGGAATAATAAGGGTCAGAATAAACCTTCAGAACACTTTTCCTCCCCCTACCCTCCTTTCTCCTTCCACTTACAACAAAAAGACACAAAACTTGGGATTTTTTTCAGTCAGTTTACCACCTCTGTAATAGTCTTGCTTCAGTTCACTTAGGGAGAGGAGTCTCTCTTGCCATGCCATGGGGACATCTCCACAAGAAACAGTTTTCTCATGGCTTCAATGTCACAACAAACAGCCGCCTGGAGTGGTTCTCTGCTCGATATGAAAGTCCCTTCCCTCGACTTACAGCTTTCCCCACAACTGTTTTAGAGGGTTCAGTCTTAGCTAATGGAGTACTATTTTAAGGATGAGCTGTTCAAAAGCAAAGATTCTCTTCATCTATCTGAAGGATCATCTTCATCTCTAGGAACAGAGGTCTTCTTCTTCCCTAGGAGCAAGGGTCTTCACTTCATCACTTTCATATCTCTCTGTTCAGGCTTCTCATTAGATCACAGCTACTTCAATGTTTGATTATTTCAGCACAAATACCTTTGCTCGTGGCTGCAGTTTGAACGCTCTACCCCCCATGCTTATCATGAAATTACAAGGGGTTTTATGATATATCATAGTCCACTACCACAGTTTTACAAAAGAATTTCAGCTTCTAAGTTTGAAGCATCCCCTCTCTCTGGGTTTCAGCTCTTCCTTCTTCACTGACTTTTGTGTCTCTACCATGGTGTCTTTTTCACGTGCCTTTGCCTTTTCCTTTCCTCTGACCTAGTAGAGGATTGATGTATGGAGGATTCATCTGTTCTGGGGCACTTACAGCGCTGAAGGAGTTAATCTTACCCGGGCCTTGCAGCTGGCACTTATGTCTCGCTGTTGGTCCCATGATCTCTGCCGAGCGGGGCTGGATGGAGTTTGGCTGGGGGGGGTTTCAGCCGCACGGCTGCTCGCAGCTTCAGGGTGGCTTCCTCCTGACTGGCCAGGCCCCGCGCCGGGGACCGACCCGGCTGAGCTGGGGATGCAGCAGGGCCATGGTACAGCGGGGGTCTGCTCTAAGGAGCAGGAACAGCGGAGATGTTTAGCCAAGCCAGGCCGCAGGGGGCCGGCCCGGACAGGAGCAGAGCCGTGGCCTGGCCTGCAGGATCATGCAGGCAGGGCCCAGCCTGGCCCTGCCAGGCCGCACGGGCACCCCAGTCACCTGTTCAAAAGCCCGAAAGCAAAAGAGAGCTTCCTGCGCTTGTTCCTACTTAAATGTGTTTTTACAGAGGCGTGTTCAGCTTCTTAAGTGGCTCAACAGAGTTGTCAGTATTCAAACTACACAATTGATTTGGTTTACCGGGTCTGCAGAAAGTTAGAACAGCCCCTTGCAAAAACATCTCTTCTGTAGCTGGTGGATTTTTTCCTTAACTAGAACCCAAGCTGTGTTAAACCAGGACACTTACTCTGGTCGGGTGTTGCAGGGAGGTCTCTGGTCTGGTATAGAAGTCAGAAATCTGTTGTGTTGATGTGCTGACCCTCTCTAATTCTGCTTCTCTGGGCCAAGGGGATGACCGCCCAACCCCAGCACCCTTAAACCATTTCCCTTTTCATTTTTGGCCAGATGAAAGTAACAGCTCTGGGCAGAAGCCCTGGATCCATTCCTTTGTTGAACCACACTCAAAGGGGAGCTTTGAACCTTGCCATTACCAGCTTAGTACACCCTCATTGCACCATTGGGGGATGCCCCTCCCTGGCAGAAGAGACCTGGAGGAGGGTACAAGCTGTGGTTTCCAATCTCTGCTCTGAGACCTGCAATGGAGATGATGAGGGAAAAGCCTCCCTCCAGCACAGCAGTGACTTCAAAGAAAGGATTACTGAGACTGTTCAGTGGCAAAGGGAGTCCAGCTATGAGGAGAAATCATACCCCACAAGAATGAGACAGGACTGTCCCTCTTTCCTCAACAGAAACTTTTCAGAATTTCACTCCATTTCATCAGTTTTAAATTTCTGCTCTGGTTTTGGAGAAACTGGAATCAAAGGCTATGACTTCAGATGATGCATCATATGCGGGGGTCTGAGTAGAGAAACACTCACTTGTGAATCCAGTGCTTAACTGAGAGCTGGGGTGGAAGTGCATAACTCCAAGCCTTTATTTTATCTGAAGACCACTGTGCCCTCTTTTTGCTTTTCCACATCAGTGATTAGTCAACAACATGAGGAGAGATTAATTAGAAACTTCTATTATGACTTCTTTAGCTTTCATCCTCTCAGATTTCTGTCCCTGAATCTCTTCTGAAGTCCCCCCATCCCTGGCGTTGAGCACGATGTGATCACTGCACAGAGTAGCTCTCTGAGTGGATTTCATTTCAGCTGAAACAGGATATGTGGAGGAGGGGAGGCTGGGCAATAGGGGAGCAGTGCCGAAGGAGAATTACTTGACAAGGAGAAGCATGTGAAAGAAAACAAGGAGCACTTGGGACTTTGGATGAAAAGTAGTTCATCCCTTCTCAGCCCATTAATAAGTTAATAACTTATCAGAGATTAACTTAACACCTTGAGGCACAGAAGACATTGCCTTGTTCTCACATTAGCTTGGCTCTATTGTAATTCCTTTATCTTACCTTTTTTCCCCCTCAGCTATTGCATACTCACCTGGGGCCACACTAATATAACAGCATAAGATTCAATTACAAAAGACTACAATAAGAGTGCAAAATTCTCTTCCTGACATGCTGAATCAGTGCTCATAAGCATTAATTATTGAGTGGCTAGCAGATTTTCTTTTGAAGTTGCAGTGGAAAAAAACCCCAAAAACCTTATGGTATCTCCCGTGCACAGAGCAGCAATTCTCCCATCTGGATGTCCATGGCTTTGCCAACTCTTAGGGCAAGGCACAGGCAGGGGGGACAGGGATGGGAATGGAGGAGCCAGGAAAAGATGAGGTGTTGAGAAGGAAAGGAGGGGATAAGAGAAAAGAGTGCCAAGCTGGCACAGTCCCCTCCTGAAGAAGGAGAGCCCCAGGGATGTTTGGCACTTTTTATTCCCCTTGGTCTAAGGACAAGGCTTTTTATCACAAAGGAGAGGAGGGAGCTCATGTGGGGAGAAAGATAAAGGTCTGGCCACCGGGTCTCTGCTCTGCCTGGATGGGGAATATCCTTATCAGCCCATTTGATGTCTTCCCAAGAGCCTCAGCATTGTGTCCAGCACTCAAACATCCCTGTCCCTATCACCAGGGCCGCCACTACCTCCAGCTTATCTCCTTATTACAGGAACCTCCATCTCTAGAGTACCTAAGCACATTTTACATGGTATCAACACAGAGAACAAAGTAGCTCATCCTTTCACTGGCAGCTTCAGAGAAGCTGGGGTTTGAGACGACTGTGGAAATTCAGCTCTTCTTCCTTATCTGGCAAGGTGCTTGCAGATTGGGACTTTTGAGGCAGAGCAATGGGAGATGCTTATGCTGCTGCTCTTGATTTTGTGAACCAAGGGATGATGCCAGGATCCAGATGGGTTAAAGCCCCTTCTTTTGTCCACACAAAGTCATGGAGTGTAACATCTACCGGTATCTTCTCATTTTTGGCTACAGATGGGTTAGATACACTAGAGCAAATGGAATATTTTTACTGCACAGATCCAGTATTTGCTTCCAGATTTCTGGGAGCAAATATAAAGAAGCAGCAGAGCTCAAGGCATGGGTTTTCTTGGGATATCCCAGCAGACAGAAAGGGTTGTCCAGTTACTTCAGCTGGAGCTGCTCTAGGCTCACAGATGCCACTACAGTTACGTTACGATGACAAACACCAGATGCAATTCCCTCATCCCTCTGTCATGCCTCCCCTTTTCTATATTTAAACGTACATATTCTGTGGGGATGAAGACTTGGCTTTGAAAAATGTGCAAAATTCTGCTGCCCCACAGGATTTTAGTCTTGTGTTCAGATGCACCGTGACAAAATAAACACTGTGTGTGCGAGAGGGAGTGAAGAGGATGACATCAGGATTACAAGCAGTGTCAAAGGAGACAGACTTGCCTTTCACAGGCGATATTTGCATGTGTAACACAGGCTCCAAAGACTTCTATCGCCTCCCTCCTTTGCCAGCGTTGTGTGTTATGCATTAAACATATGGCTCCACTTAAACCAGGGGCCAGGCTCCCCGCGTGGGGCGAGCGTTTGCTGCGGTCGCCCCTCGTCCTCTGCGGATGGGGAAGTTTGGCAGAGACAGCAAGTAGGAAGGGCGGATGGAATTCGATTAGTCAGCGATGGCATCGGAGCGCGTAATCCGATCCTCCCCACAAATGTCACACCCTGCGCTCATGGGAAAGGGAAGGAGAGGCAGGAGGAGCAGCCGATTTAACAGACCTGGGGCTGACACCATCACCCATTCTGGGCTTTATCCGAAGACGACAAAACAGACATGTTTAATCAGGAGACAGAGGTCCTAGAGGCCAAAGATCAGGCTAAAGCTGCTTTTTCATGGGCAGAATAGATGACACTCTCTAATACCTTTAATTGGACTAAAACATGAAATTGCATGTTATATGCTTGTGCTCACATCCGGAGGGATGTGATTTAGAATAATATAATCAAATGTACTGTGTGTTGGTGAAAGATGGCATGACATGCCTGCTCTCCATTCACACAGCAGCAGAGGCAGTGCAAAGGGACCTTCACCCTCCACCCTGGTAGATATCAACCCATAACTGATAAGCTTGCTAAAAATTTGTGACCTCATATTTCCTGCACATCTCTGCAGATACAGATACAGTGCAATGTCTTCTGCCTTTATTTTATTTTATTTTATTTTATTTTATTTTATTTTATTTTATTTTATTTTATTTTATTTTATTTTATTTTATTTTATTTTATTTTAATCTATAAGCTTATGTTACACAGGACCTAGCAGGTGATGGCTATTTGTCTTTGCACCTTGGGAGGCGAACTAGATTTTGTCTGATAACTAAAAATGAAAGGCTCTACATCTCATTTCTTATGCCCTGAGGCATCGATTTTGGTATTCTATAAAGTTATGGATTTGAGTGGAGATTACTCTGATGTCCTTACCCATTCCCACAGTAGCAGACTCAGAGAAAACTTAAAGGTGTGACCATTAGTACAACAAATCAAAAATGCCTTGCCAAGCAAGTCACGGGAAGCACAAAAGGCTCCCACCTCTCCCTTTCTCCTCCTTTTCTCCTTCTCTTCCTAGTTCCGGTCTCTCTCCCCTGAAAGAAGTTGCAAGGCTTTGTGTTTAATTAAGACATATTGTCCAACCAATTGGGAAGCAGGAAATAGCAGGAGATGTTTTACAAATAGGAACAATTCTTGTTATTATCCCTTAATTGAGGCAACAAAAAGGTGCTGGAAAACATCCATCAGATGCACATTCATGTACATCATCAGAGAGGATTGGATTTAGGAACTCACAAAAGCGACGTCAAATGTTCCAATCAAGAGTTATACAGGCAACAGGGAAACAAAGAATTGGAGACACAAATACATCAGAATTAGCCCAATTGCAGATTATATGCTTCTGGAAAACACATTCCCTGGCTCTCCTCCAGGATTTTCTTATTTCACACTCCTGTCATTTCTAGCTGTGGTATGGAAGTCAGTGTTCCTTGTCCCTGCTCTGCTGGCCTTCTTCATGAAGAGGTGTCATTCTGGAGGGTGTGAGGGAAGCCAGTTGTGAAGACACTGCAGACTGTCACCCCAGCCTGGACTTAGGGTACTCTGAGGATGACACTTGGCACAACTTCTCCATCCTCATTCCTTCACATTTTGAAGTTTGGCTGCTCTGCTAAGCCACTATTCTTGAGAGGAGGAGATAAATAACACAAGAGATATAACACCCCTCCTGCTGAGGGAAATATTTTGAGCCTGGAAGGCCAGGAAATCCTGTTACCCATTTAAGTATGTGTTCTAAATCTTGCTTGGCCTGCTTCTGAGCTCATTTATGCTCTAACACCATGGACCTGCAGACCCAGCCTTTATTCCCACAGGTTTGTTAGACTCGAGTTCTCTGGCTTGTCATTTTTAAAAGGTGCTTCGAGTTTTAAATGAGGGACAAAATATGCCAAGGATCCTCAAGATACCTACTGAAATGTAAGCTCACCTCAATGCTTCCTGGAAAGAAAGCCATCATCAGGAAAAATGGCATCACACCTCATTGGACTGTAGTAATAGACCCAAACATGACAGGATATTGTTAAAAATGCTCCTGATCAGTACCCACAGCTGTTGAGCTAATTATTCTCACTGTCTTGTCATAGATACTTATATGGTCTCCAGGGTACCCGAACATTTCACAATCTTTAATATAGTTCTCTTCACGTGCTCCTGAGAGACACATCTCCACCATCATCTCCTCCTCTCCTTCATCCCCCTGGGATGACTGAGGCACGTGGTGGTTGGCAGCCCCTGTCAATGTTGTGCACTGTGGTGTTTCCCCTGGAACAGCACACATCTCACCAACTTTTATCTACCCCAGCTTAAGACATGGAATTTAAGATCCCAACATTGATGGAAGGAAGTAGGAAGCACCAGAGGTCAATTATACTCATCTGAAGGTAGAGAGCCTCATGTGGGCTAAATCCCCATATCCTTATGGGAGGTCAGCCCAGGGATAAGCATCCCAAGCTGAACCATGCTATGGAACCAATATGATGTGGTGGGAGCATGGCCTTGTGCTTTATGAAACCACGTGTGGTAGCAGAACACCCCTCCAGCAGCCTGGGGATGGCTTGGAAGAACCTGAACCCAAACCTGAAGATGTCCTCGAGGGATACTCCTTGAGCTCAAAGGTTTTATGGGCTGAAGGAGAAAGCCTGTCAGTGCACTGCTCAGCTCTCAAGGAGACCATACAATACCCAGGGGAGGTTTTCATGCAGGGAGGATGGAGCAGGAGTCTGGCTAAGTGCCCTGTTTCAGCTGGGAGCTCTGTGGATTGGCTCTGTCTTTGCCTTCAGTGAGAAATTCTCCCATGATTTTCCCTTTCACATCCTCCAGCAGCTGCAATTCCTGTGTCATTCTCCCCTGTCATCCCCACAAGTCCTCTGTGCCTTGTTTTGAAATCCCCACTTGCCAGCCATGGAAAGTATTTGCATTGTAGCTGGCATTTGTTGATTTTCTTTAGGTGGCTCAGGGCTGCAGGCATTCCTCATTACTTTTTTATTAGCCAATTTAAATACTCATTTAGCCTCAGTAAGCGTGTGATGGTTTTTAATTCTTCCTTCAGAGGTATTTGTGTAGAGCTTGTTCCTGGTCCTCAGTAGTAGCACAGGATCCCACCAACGCAACTGAGGTGAGAGATGATAACTCTTGAAACAAGACCCATCAGTCTGGGCTTGTTTCATTCAGGTGACAAGGCTGAGGACTCGTTTTGTTTTGCCCTTTGCTTTCCTGTGTAGTGGGACTGCCAGAAATCACAGCAGTACAAGACGTGGCAGGGTGACACAGTATGTTGCACTGGACAAACTAGTCTCCAGAATACTTTGCAAAAGTGAATAATTAAAGTGGCAAGACCATAAACAATATAAATTATGGAAGCAGTAGTGTGGTAATGAGTAATAATTTAAGTCATCCAGCTATAAGGCTAATAAGAGCTAGAAAAAAATTACTATAACCATTACGTATTTAAAAAAATGACCAGCAGAGAAATATTGTGTTTTGACATCCAGCACTGCTTTGGACCTGCTTTTCAGGTAGGCTGCACATCCAGACCTGGGCAACACAAACAGTGATTCTTTTTAAACTCAGATCAGGGAAGGAGGAAGGGAATAGATGGTGGGAGGAGAATTGGTCCTGTCATTTCTCAGCTTGCAAGGCCAAATAAAAAAACATGTCCCAGGGATGGACATGCAATATAACCACCTTCAAAAGTAGAAGGGTGGTTGGGACTCTTCATTCCCACTGGGAGGCTCTGGAGGCATTGCTGGGGTAGCAAAGGAGGGAGCATAAGCACAGCTGTCTGAGCTGTGTTGCTGTGGATAGATACAAACCTTTGGTCTCCCTGCCTGTTAGTCCAGCAGTTTGCTCAAGCGCTAAATCCGGTTGCACGCAAAAAAGGTACATTCTGCTGCTTTTTCAAGTGTCTTGGATTCTATTGTGTACAAATTTCTAAATGAACTGCTTGAGTGTTGACTAATGCTGCAGCCTGCAGTCAAGGTAAGAGCCCATTTATTTATAGGCTCTTCAAGGACAAGAAGAAGCTGTATTTGTACAATCCTCCAGCACACAGCCTAACAAACAGTTACCTGCCTCAGCCACGTTCCAGGAGGACGATATATGAGACCCTCAAGGAAAATACACAGCTTAGCCATCGTCTGCTGGCAGGAAGGTCATGCAACGCCACCGGCTTCTGATGATGGCAGAGCTGCAAATGTATAAAGAAGGATTTTTTTCCTGCACCATCAGTTTGATTGGATGTGTGTCCAGGAGGTTACTCAGGACATCTAGCTGGAGCTCGCTGGGAGCAGACAGTCCCGGCTGCTGTGTGTGCGCAGCACCCACTCGTTTAAATGAGGCTGTGTGTTTGCAATCGATGGGACTGTCTGATCCCTGGATGCTGAGGAGCTCTCTTTTTCTATTTCCTGCTGATATTTACTTCAAAGGTGCATGACCACACAGATCACTTTAATAACAAGAGCCCAAAAGAAGAATTAATAAAACTCTGAGTGTGTTTTATCCCGAGATCTCACAGTGCTTGACAAAGGAAAGGCACCATCAGTTCTTTTTATATGGGGGCAGAAAGAGGTGAAATGATTTATTTATCCACATTCATGCAGTGAATTGGTGGTAAAGCTGTGAGCTGGACCTCTCCAGCTGTGCTTTGAGGCTTCCTATAATGTCCATTGGAACAGTCCTAAAGCATTTATCCTTCAAGAGTGCATCCTACCCCTGCTGCTTTGTGCAGAAATTAGCCCTGTGAAGAAAAGTTCAGCTTTGCAGTGGCCTGGGCTAGAGCAGGAAAACAGCGGAGTTCTGGTGTCTTAAAGCACATCAATGTAAACTCGCAGTCAAAAAGGTAGAAAAGACATACAGAAAAGGCACTCATGAAATGGGCACAGGGGAGTATGAGATGTCTGGTGGATCTGTGATGGATAGCCACTTATTCAAATTCACTCCTGCAGTGTTTAGAGGAGGTTGTATTGGCCTGCCCAGTGGATATGCCCTTGGTGACAGTCAGAGGCAAGGGCTTCTGCTCAGCTGGAAAAACAGCTGGGTGCTCTCTGAGCCCCAAGGTCCTTGGAGGCTTCAAGCAGACGTGAGCAAAGAGCCTCTCTGCCATGTCTGTATTTTTCTGCATTCACAACACACAGCGTCGCTGTCATTAAGGCTACAGGAAAACAGCACATCAGGGCACATCTAGAGGACAGAGATTGTTGACCACTTGTGCTGAACAGAGCAAAGGTCTGTAATGAAACCCAGTGGGATGTGGTCCATCTGGCCTCTCAGCATGTTCATCGAACCCTCGCTCTTCAGGGCAGCACTGAAGGCTGGCTGGGGCTTTGCCCAAGCAGCAGCCTGTGGGAGAGAGTGATCCCGAGGGATGTCTGCCTGCACTACCCTTTGGCTGCAGTGAACTGTGCATATTTGGAGGGGTGGGAGCTGCGAGAAGGCCATGGGGAGACAGGGAAAGGAAAGACCAGACCTTCCTGGTGCTTTGCATCATCTGGTGGGGATGGACATGCACAGGGACAGCAACTTTGCAGGTACCCAGCAGACACTGGGAACCTGGGGTATTTGCCTGGAGTATTTATCCACTGCCAAATATTTAACTATGCAGGGGAACATACCACTTAGGCCGAGATGTCTCGGCTTCATTAAAGAAGCTGCAGAAATCATTGTGCTCTCCCCCTGGGCTCTGTGAAGAAAAATCCTGCTGATGGAGTCAATTGAATCTGGAGGGGCCACAAAGCTGTTGAGCCCCAGGTTAGCAGAGGATTTTGAGGCAGACATGCCCGTGCCTGGGCATTAGAGCACCAGTGTAACCAAACTCCCAGGCAGTTTTAACAGGTGCCGTGAGCTGATTACAGAACGTTCTCAGTATAGCCCAGGGCCCTTGCTCCACATGCCCACAAATTTCATTCCTGCAGATGAGACAGCAATGAATTTGCCATTCATTAACAACAAATAATACCTCTCAATCCGTCTTGGGTAAGCGTCATTGTGGAATTGCTCTTTCACTTTCATTTTACAGGGCTCCCTGTGATGAATTTAGCTTGTAAAGGGTGATTAAGACACTTCATTATGTTTTAATGTGTCTTTAGGCCTAAGTCTAACAGTAATGCTCATTCTGGATCTCCCTGGAATTAGCTGGCTGTTGCAGCCCAGAAAAGCCTGCGTGTGGGGTATGACTCTGGCTGGGCACTACTCCAGTGGCTCCTGCCTCATGGTGGGGAACTTTGGGAAGCCCAGAATGTGTCTCCACTGCTGGAGACAGTCCAGGTCAGCACATCAGCCAGGTGTGGGTCTCACAGGAGGAGATTAGGTTGGTCATTTCTTCCCCTCACCACCCAGCTTGTCCATCTCGGAGCACAGGTTCACGGGCAACAGTAAGGTCCCTATCAGCTCTGGCTGCCAAAACTTGAATTCACCACTAGATTTGGATTTTCTCTCTAACAAGCAGTTCCTCAGAGCCTCGCGTGGTGAACTGGTTCAGCAAAGTGCGAGGGGGTATTTGTATTTGCATCCCAAATTGCAACCCGGAAGCCCTCCATCCCACACTGATAAACCCTGAAGGTGGCTAATTCCTATTTTGTGCTTTACTCAGCTGAAAACTTTATCCAGTGACACGTAGGCACAGGAGTGCCCTGGTTTGGGAAGGCAGGCAATTATTTCCTGCCTGAAGGGAGAAAGTTCATACTGTGCTGTGCTTTGTGTTTTCTACAGAGCAGAGCAGCTCTGATCGCTCCCAGGCTTCCTCAGCTGTTTGTCAGTCACCAGCTCTCTTCATGGACTATGTAAGGAGCCCAAGTACCTCATTAAGATGTTTTCAATTGCTCTCTGCAGCCATGTGCATAGCAATGCATTGTGCAAAACCTAAATTAGGCAGTGTGAAAGACTCACAGGAAGATGTCCATGCTCTAAGCATCCTATCTATATGAGAGGGAACATGGTCTGATCCCAGAAAAAACTTCTGCCCCATCACCTCGTGTGCCTTGCCCTTTCGCTGCCACCCAGTGCCTGTTTTGTGTGCCTGGGCATTGGGCTGTCACAAGGTAATGGAAGTTATTTTCATTCTTCTCTCACTTAACACTTCTATTACACACTTAAACTATTCTAGTTTCAGGCTCTTCTCTTTTAGAAATCTGAACACCTATTGATAAAACTTTTTACATGTTCTGAGAAATTTTATATGTTCCATCTTCTTTCCCTTTCTGTTACTTTTTGTGGGCACCTTATGAGGACTGAACATGTTACTGTAGATAACAGCACTGAGAATTAAGTGCTTTGCTGGGAGACCTCTCCCATCCCTTCTCATATAGATTTAGATTGGAGCAGGATGGCAATCTTTTAACACAGGCAGACAAGATCTTGCTTGCTGGTTTTTAGGTGAGAATTAGAGCCTCAGGTCCTAAATCAGCCATGACATTCAGACTGGTGAGGGCTGGGAGGCTGTATCCTGTGTAAAGGTAAGTGTTGGGATAATTCCTCCAGGCAGTTTGAGGTATCTGTGGCAGCCTTCCTCCCTCCCTGTGTTGAATTGCTGCATGGTTTGGCACATACTGTTAAAGAGCAGCATCCTGGAAATGCAGCAGTGGACGCATTTCAGAGGCAGGCCATGCCATGGGATGTGTAAAGCTCCCCAGCTTCCTTCAGGATGAGGAGCTGCTCAGTGACCTGTGTGTTAGTCCCTGGGACATGTAGTTTTATGGTGTCTGAGAAGACCAGGGCAGTTGGCGCAGTCCCAGGGAGTGCCCTTCTGGTCTAGTTAGAGCCTGTGAGCATCAAATGCTCTCATTCATTTATCAGAGGGTGATAAACAGCCCGGGAAATGCCTGCCTCAGTCAGGTCACACCTTCGCTCTTGTATGAATGTGGCATCTTTAAAAGCATATCTGCTAATGTCACGAGAGACCCAGAGGAAATTCCAGCTTGGTCAGCTTGGCACTAGGTTTCCTGAAAAGCAGCTGGGTGCAAAAGATGCACAGGTTGGTTTTTTACAGGACTGTTTCTACAGAAAATAAGTGATTTAAACAGCTTTGTCCCATAAAAAAAGTAATCTGCACCATCTGGGACAAAGCTGTGCTCTTTAGACATGGGTGTAGTGCATTTGTGATTGCAGCAATGGATTTTTTTGCCATGTTTTTGTCACTGGCACAGCTGAGACTACGGATCAAGCAAAGAACCACAGTTCTTGCCACACTGTCAGTTATCTTTGGGGTGGGAAGGAGAGGGTCACTGCTGCAACAAATGGGCAGAAATCTGCCTGATTCAGGAGAGCGAGGTGCTTCATGCCCTGAGAGCCCCTGTCTGTGTGCCTCTCCACCCGTGGTACTCAGGCTCTCTGGTCTTCCAGGGAGCCAAACTCCCTCCAAAAGACCCTCTGCCAAAAGGGAAACCTCAGTCCCCTTGCTGGCCTAGGCCTTGCATTTAAGGCACTATATGCTCCTGAATAAGAGCATATTCAGTGTGTCTCCTACCTTATTTTCCCTTCTTTCCCACGAAAAAACCCAGGAGCACTTGCAGCTCCCAAGAGCCAGGCTCACCAAGGCTGGCTGGAAGCTCTGGGAGCCACACAGGTGCTGTAGTGAAAGGAATCGCCCCGCGGTGCTGCAGTCCTGCAGGAATTCGCGGCTGGCCGGCCAGGCGGGGCCAGAAGCCTCCGGCGCTCCGGGCTCCGGCGCTGCACTCCGTGCTCCCCTCTGTGGCACCGGCAGGGCCCCGCAGCAGAGGCTCTCGCCGCGGACCTGTGTGCTCACACACCCACGGGGGACGGGCCTGCGTGTCCCACCGGGGCGGGCACACCCTGCCCCGCGCACGGTGACCTTGGAGGGGGCTCGTCCCGAGATTCCCACGCAGCTGGTGTTTTGCATTGCGAGCCATATGGCCAACACCATAAACACTGGCTCTAATTGTAGCTCTCAACCTGCCAAAGTCCAAAACAGGGGGAGTAATGGGGACAGAAGCTGGGGGTGGGGGGGGAAATAATAAAATCAAACATTTGCCTAAAATAGACCCAGTAATAAGGAAAAGACAAGGAAAAAAAAATAAAAAGAAGTCCTAAAAGGCAGAGGGCTTCATTACTCCAGTAAAAATTGCCTTCTCTGACCTCGGGCACCTGACTCAGCATTTTCTAAGTCGATATTTTACAGTAATAAAAGGGAGAGAGCACCAGGTGTGCGGGAAATGATGGCAAATTTGTGTCTAAAAAGGCAGGGACATTCCTTCTAATGAAGGGCTGTAGAGAATATGTTCCTAATCAAACTGCTAATAATAACCTTGTTTCTATAATTTGCCTTTTTTTTTCTGTAAAGTGGGGTTGTGTGTGACAGGGATTTAGGGACTTCGGAGAGGGACTAGGCAATGCTTTCAGTTTGCTGGTTTTATTATTAACATAACATGAAGGAAAAGCTGGTCCTGATCCTCCTTGCCTGGGTGTTTTGTCAGTCTATTCCCAGCAAAGCTGATGCAAAGTAAGTACCGGGACAAAATGAAGATGCTTTTTATCTATTCTGTAAAGATTTAAACGGACAAGATTCAAGGCAAAGCATTGCTATGCATGGGTTATTTGGTCTCTTTCCCAAGGGAGAGAGGCACAAGAACAGCCACTCTGATCAAAAGTTGGCATAAGGATACCTCTGCTTCCTGTGATGGTCTGGTACTGTACCCAGAGCTGTCTCTTTAGATGCACCAGGTAACCCCAAGGGTCTGCCTCCCTCCCTAGAACTTCTACTGGGAAATCTGCATGCACAGGAGGAGCTGGGACCCAGTACAAATATCAGAGCTACGCTGACATGAAATCACACCCACAAGGTGGGAACTAGACTCTGCATTTCAGCTTTGCTTCAGCAAGGTCAGGAAACATCTCTACAGCCCCTGCTGAGCTGCTTGCTGTGACCAGTGACATGAGACAACATCTCCCTCCACATCTTTCTCCACGGCTCTAAAGGGAAAGCTGCAAATACAGCCAGAGTAACCCAAAAGGTGGTGGGGACTGCAAAGGCTGGGTACCCACCTCCTCCCTAACACGCCCAGGGACAGGGTGTGTCCTCGTGATCCACTTTGCCCTGGGGCCCCCAAAACTTTGGAGCATGTAGAAAACCACATTTCAGTTCCTTCAAATGGAAAGTTAATTAAAACTCAAGGAAAAAAAACCTCCATCGGGAACCAGCAAAACAGCAAAACAGGTAGGCACCTCTGACTCTAATTTATGTGAGTTGAAAAGTAGTACCAAGATTGGTTTAATTACCTGGGAACAATGTATATCTCCTGTATTGCAGATCAGCTCGTTAGTGGTACACTTCTTTTTTTTTTTTCCACTTCCCGTTGAAATCGATAATACATCCCTCACTCAAAACATTGTCTCCCAATCACCATGGTTACTGCCAGGTTTTTCCACAAGGACCAAGCATATTCATCTGTCAAGTATGCTAATGGGGAACGGACCCTGTCACACAAAGGAGCAGGCTATTCAAACATACACTTGCCAAATAATTGTACATGTCAAAAGAATGATGCTTGTTATTTGCCTAATATTATCCCCCAGAAGTGGGAAATAGTTCGGCTCTCAATGCAAAATGGCTTGCCCTTATCAAATAGGCAATTTGCTGATAATTTAGACTATTAGAGATCTTGGGGTGGGGAGACAAAGAGGGGGGGTGGCAAATGTAAGTGGCCTTTTATAATTGCACTGAAAGCAAAATGGTGCATTAAGTGCCCCAGAGGTGCAGTAACGAGGAGCATCGCAGGAGTGCTGACGGCCAATGCGAGGGGCTGCTCGCAGCCTCCCCTCTCACCTCTGTCAGGTAGCTGCTGGTGGGTGGTTAATTACAATTTAGCAGGAACACTTTTCTCAACTGCATTTTTTTATTGCTATTTATCTTCATGATGGGCCAATTTCCCATTTGTCTATTTCGGTAATTAAGGCAAAGAAAAATGTTACTGTAGGATTCCTCTAACTTTTGAGCTTCCAGCAGCTAGAGCTGTTCAGGCTGTGCTGGTATATCTGCAGCCAAGGCAATGAAGTGGTCTTTTCCCTCACTTTGAGGCAGTTACAGGCTCTTCCCATTCAGAGCGGGTTGTGGAAAGGCAGAGACAGCTCAGGGACTGAGTGACCTGCCAGAGGCAGGGGCTGTGGTTGGCATCTGCAGGCACTCCTGCTCCACCACAGACAAACGCCTAGCAGACCACAAACCTCACATCACCTGTGCCACACGTGTGGAAAAGGAAAATACTGGAGCACTGTCCTCTCAAGGTGAAAAACTAATTAACATCTCTAAACTGTCTGAGATGTCTAGAATGTAAAAGCGGCAAATAGTCAGATATCTCCATTTCTTTGAACGGGATGGGCAAAACTCCCAGTACCATCTCAGGGCTTTCAAACATTGTTGTTTCTATTTCACACAGTTTTTAAAGGAAACAAGAGGGATCACGGATTATATTTATTCTTTCCCCAGCTCTGCTTTTTCCTCTCTTCTTCCTGGAAGATCAAGTCTGTGCAGTTAAAAGGTGCTGGCTGGACACCCCAGGGGTACAGTTCACTGGAGGAATGTGGCATCAACCTCCTGCCTGCAGTCTCCTGTGCTGTGCCCTATCTGTGAACATGGCCCTTGGCTTCACTGGTGTCCTCCATGCCATGTCCTCTGAAGAGACAGCTTCCTACCAATCCCAAACGAGCACCATGCACCAGTGACTTTTGCCTGGGTGATATATCATGACTTAGAACCAGAAGGTGCTTCAGCATCTGCCTTGAACTGTGTGGTTCCCCTCCAAGCCTGCCTGGTCTGCGAAGAGCAGTGCTGCTGGTGGCAGGCTGGTGCAGTGTAATCGTGCCCTCAATATCTGACATTATTTGCTGGATGTAGCTGAAATATGATTCTCCATCACTGGAAGTGTTCAAGGCCAGGCTGGGTGGGGCCCTGAGCAACCCGGTTTAGTGGAAGATGATCCTGACCACGGAGGGGGAGTTGAAACGAAATAATATTTAAAGTCCCTTCCGACCCTTACCATTCTATGATTTTACGATGATGATTGTGGATTCTGATTGCTGAGCCCCCTTGTGCTCACTGTAAGAGTGAGATGCAGTATTTTGCCTTGGGGGTGATGGGGAGACTTCCCTCCAGACACTGAAATCGACTTCTGTTTGCACTGGAGAGGTAAGTAAGTCCTTAAAATGTACACGGGGGAAGCAAGGAAATGTATGATAAGGAAGCTGAGTTTAGGGGATGACCAGTAAATTTTGTGGAGGATGAAAACAAGGAGGTGTTATGGTTTGCTAGCCTGTAGTGTTTTTTGTAAAAAAGACTAATTTTCTAATGAGCAGAAAGAAGAGAGAAAAAAGCATCAACTAGCAAACAACCTAATCGGCTATTAAAATATTTCCAAGCAGTGAAATTAATACAATTCCCAACTCATAACTTATTTGCCTCTGTACAAAATTAACATAGATAAATAAATTAAAAAAAAAACCTCACCCAAACTGCTTCATAATAAAATGTGATCATAGCAATAATAAGACGCTTCAGTGCATGAATTTGGTTGTATTAATTCACCCCTGGTGTAATTGACAGCTCTCAGCCTTCAGCTTTCCTCTGAACAGCACACTACAGCTGAATTATTATACCTGGCACTTCAGACTCTTCCAAATCTCATTGCCTAATTGCGTTCGCTTCAGTAGGTGAGTGTTAAGCTCAGACATTAAAGGATCTCTGCCAATTACCTGAAGCTCAACATTTGATCTGTCTGAAAATCTCACCGATCCGTGGGGGACTGCTCCTCTGTCTGCATCTCGACTGCTGCCTTCTCTCCTTGCTTAGTGTGGTGTAAAATGAGAGTAATTCTACTCCTGGTTTTAAGGGCATAAAAAGACTGCATAATAGAAGGAATTCAGGCAAGAAATCCAACCCCCCCTCCACCCATTCAGAATTAGAGCTAGCATTAATCCCACAGCAGCTGCTAATTATGTAGGATTTGTAGGAAAATTTGCTCTCTTTGTCTTCCCGTTGCCGGTTTTACAGATGCCATCTGACCAGTGCCTCTGTGAGATACCCTGTAAAAGAAGCAGCTTTTCTGGGATTACCTCTCCATTGCATTGCTTCTCCTGCTTGCAGCTCACTGATGTGTTTCAGTCCGTGGTCACTGCAAAGTCTGTGTGGCTCAGTGATGCTTTGGAGACCCTTGTTTGCAAACCAGTCAGTTAAATTAAGAAGCTTGATTCTCATTGCTGTGTGATGACATCTTCAATTTAGCTGGTGCCCCAGTGAGGAAGTAAACAAACAATAAAAGTGTCACAATTCCTTCTAGTTCCATTAGACAAACAAGAAGTTTATTCAGTGTTTTGGCAAATGAAAATTTAAGCAAACTGTCAGGGGAGACATTTTCCCCATCAGATGCTTTCTGAGAGGGGATTATAACAAGAAAGAGCTTTAACCCACCATGTCATTAAAAACAAAGGCTCCTGTGAACCCCTTTTATTAAAGATTAGCAGCACTGATTACAGACTCATAGGCTGAGCTGAAGACAAATTAGAATATCTTCTGCCAGGGGATAACTTACAGTATCCTCCTGGGCAGCGAGACTATTGCAAACAGTGCACTCCTGAGAACAGACAATTTTCACCTCTGGCCATTCATTCTCTGCCATTTAGAAACAGCCTGGTGATCTGTCTAGACCTATTTGCTGCCAAACACCAACACTTCATTGCACCTCCTGCTGTATGATTCCAGGTGAGGCCAGTTGTTCATGCAATCAGGAATACCAGATTTTGGGCTTTTCTCATAGATAGCCTTTAAGTCTACTTAGAAAGTGTTGCCAAGCCAAGTGCCAAGGAGTTCTGTCCCAGCAGGGACAGCCAGGGATGCTAATGCAATGCTTAGAAAGCCATGCGAATTCAGTCTTCAGTGCCACGTGGTGGCCACAGGCTTGGTGCAGACCTAAGACCCATCAGAGTAATTGCGAGATGCTGAACTTACTGAGTAGTGAACATGGAGTTCCTGCTCGTGCCCACCTCAGTCCATGCACACATATTTAGATGTGTGTGTACACCCCTCTAACCAGCAGAGATATTCTGGGCAGCCCCATAGACAGAGCAGAAACTGTTGTAGAAGGGATGTTTGTCCTGCCTAGGACGGCTGTGCAGTCTTCCATGTGACAGAGACAGCCTCTCCAGGCTGCCAGGTTGTTGTCTTTACACTCAGTGCAGGAAAAGCATGTCTTTCTGGGTAAAGGAGAAAATAGCTCTAAAAATAGTGCCCCATGAGATACCATGGTACCCAAGAGTACCCATGGATCACGGATACGATGGTTTGGATCTCTGGATCCAGATCCAGAGATTGATATCTTTGTGAGTGGTGTAGGGATTAATTCTGGTCCCTGGGCATCTCCCTGCAGCACTCGCTCCTTCATGCCTCTGTCCCTGCAAGTCTGCACTGAGACTGAGACTGAGTTGCCCTTTCCCATTGCTTGTGCACAGGAGTGGGAACAGGCCAAATTTTGCACTACCTGGGAGAGAAGTGATCTCATTTCCACCTGTGTCACAACCATGCAGGACTTTCAGCTGCCACCGTAGGAAAAACCACTCCTGTGACAGTAAGGGATGTTTAAGAAGTGATGCTTCACTTGGTGGTGTGGACTGACCTCCCCTGGATATGAAGGACCACAGAGCCATTATCCATCTCATAAAACAATAATACTGCTTCCCCTTCTCTCCCCTTCCCTTTCCAGGCTTAGAGGGGAATGATGGCAGAGAGGAACCAGAGCAGGAACTGTCGTTTCAAGAGCAATAAGCAGAGTCCTGTGCACACAGGAATGGCAAAAGGGATGGAGAAGCAAAATCCAACAAAACAAATCATAATGTCATGTACAGGATTCCTTTCCTCTTTTCAGTGGTCTATAAATGTGATCTGATTTCTCACCTGTTTGTGCCAATGTATTTCCAGGTGACACCTTCAGACGATTGGGTAGGATGAACTTGTCCTGCCTGTCTTCACGTGGGATGAATCTAGATCCCTGTAAGAAAAGAATAACCAAGTCTGTCTGTGGCTAACCCATCATTTCTGGATGCCCTCACGATCCTGTTTTATTGTTCTCCAACCCTTACCCATCCCACCTGATAAGACTGCTTCCCTCAGATTCCTTCAGACTTCCAGCTTCAGACCTATGTGTATCCCTACACCTCAGCAGAGACACTATTGGGTTTGCCTCCAGTCCTCTGGGAATATCCTAATCACAGGATGCTCCCTGTTCCCAGCCTCAGACTTTGCTCTAATAACTCTCCATCAGCAGAGCCGGTGCTGCTGTCCCAGGGCCTGTAGGTGCCTGTTTTTACAAAAGCAAATCTGGCAGGGTTTCAAAACACCAGCCATGAGCTGCAGTTTCCAAAGATCTGCCTGTAAGCCTTCCTGGGGCTGGAGAAGGGATTGCGTTCGAGATGAGGAGATACTGTGGTAACCCTGCTCCTGGACACATCTGTTGACAGGAAAGAGCCCAGCCATTGCAGGGTGACAGACCCTCAGCCCCATAGGTCCAGGAGGGCCACCTGGTTTTGCGGGGAGCTGCTCTCCCAGACGCTTTTCCATCCTGAGCAGGCAGGGGACAGCACAGAGGGAGAGCCTGATTTTAGCAGCAAGAAGCTCATGGTGGAATGAGCCCTGCCACTTGCACAGTCACAGCATCAGTCTTTGTTTATGTACCGAACTGACGAGCAATTAACTTGGAGACAAGGCACTATATGCAGAGCACAGGCCTGTAATGTGCTTTCTATTAGGGCTGCCTCACATTTCCTATTATTAGATGCCACTTTCTGTTGCACCTTTCCCAAATTGTAACCACTCAGGCTGAAATCTTCCCTCCTGGGTGTTGCCTCAGGCTGGACTGATCATATTTTGTGAGGAAAGTTTATATATGCCTTCAGGGGATCTCTAGTAGGGTTGTGCAATCTTTGCTAATGGCTCTGAATGACACACAGAGAGAAGAGGACATGGGAGAGGTAGGAGAAAATACTAATGCAAACCAGTGAGTGCAATTATGCTGGGATGGAGCTAAGCTGAAGGCAAAGGGCTCTTCTGGGGAGGCCTCTATGATTTCCTGCTGCATGTTCTTTGTTCATAATAACTGAAAGAGTGATCCTTCATTGTCTGGTCATGTCTGGTTACATTTTCCTGGATGTAAATTACAATACAGCTTGTCTGACCTCAGTGTCATCATCCCCAGCAAATTGCAACTGGTTCTCACACTGTTATTATGGAACACACTGCTATCCAGGGGAGTCATTCTCCCTCCACCTTCCATCACCTATGCCTTCCCATGCTCCTGAAAAGGCCAAAAGCTTTCATTACTGTGTGGCTGAAAAAGTGCTGTGGGTTGAAACAGCAAAAGGTGTGTGCTTCACATGAAAAAGGCAACAGGTGTGGCTCCAAATACCAGTCTTAGGGGCATGGAATGAACCAGTCAGTAGAAAAAAAGTAGAGGTACTTGCTTCAGTTTTTTCACTGTTCATCCTCATTGGGAAAAGCACTGAGGCAAGGTTTATAGAGAGATCCCAGCAACCATACCTTGGATATTTGGCACAAGGTCTGGAGCAGAATGATCCCCTATGGCCCCATCAAGCTGCTTCTCCTCCGTGTCCCAGCCAAGCACCAGTCAGCAGAGGGGACACGCAGATGTGAGGTCAGGTGACACAGGGCTCACAAATATAGAAGGCGTCACAGTGGAAAAGATGCCGGTTTGGCCCACCAGGGCTGTAGGGCTGCTGTGTTGAGATGCATTGCTCTGGGCAATGGACTCAGGCTATGCTAAGGGGAGAGAGGATTTCATGTACTGGGGAAGCTGACCAGGCAGAGCAAAGAGCCTGGTGAATGGGATACCCATGGGCAGACCTTACTTCTGCAAGTCCCTGAGGTATCTGGAGGAAGTGGCCTCCTGAGAGCAATCTCTGGATGGTTTCTCTTGGGCTGCTGCCATCAAGGTTCCATTGCTCCCCCAGCATGGACACTCTCAGAGCCAGTGATCCTATTCCCAGAGGTCACCTCACTAGCTTATTAATCTGAGCTTCCAGTCCTGCAAGAGACGTGCTTATAGAGAAGGTAATCCCAGGACCCTCTTTTCCTTCTCTTTATGGGAATAGCTCTGAGCAGGGAGGGTGAGGACGAAGAAACCCACATTACTTTAAATAAATATGAAGTCAGATGCACCAAGGAAGAAAAAAAGAAAAGCTAAATTATTCCTGCAGCATCTCTGCTCCCAATGTGAGGCACAGCCTGTTAATGCTTCCCATATCTCCCGCCACCCTTCCCAAACTAGATGAGAAACAAATCCATTATCTGAAGGACATTTGTCTAAAATTCCCCTTTTGTGCTTTGGCTATCTGGGACCTGCAGCTGTCACTTCCCATTCTTCTTGTAATTGCTCCTACTACAGCTAATAATGCATTTATGAGGCAGAATTTACTTATTTATTTATTTGCCTCTCTTTATTATTTTTATTATTTAGGTATAAAATAGGTCTTTTTCTCCACACTGCTTCATCAAAAATCTGTAGTCTTCTGAAGAAGCAGTGGCTGTGCTGTGCTTCTGTCTCAGCTGCAAGGAATTAGTTTATTAATATATATTGTGCTCCTGCAGCAACCTCTGGGATGTGGGGTTTTCACCTGATCATGTCACCCCTTCCCATGATAGCTCCTAAAGTGAAGCTCTCTCAATGGGACAAAAAGCAATCCAAAAAGCAATTTGCTTGGCTGACAATTTCCTCTCTCCCCAGAGGTGTGGTTGAGGATATTTGTGCATTGGGAAGGAGCGAGGAGTCAGCCCTTCCCAAACGTTTACTGCAGTGGAGCCGGGATCAAGGGGCTGTGACGCTCCAGCTCTGGGCTCTGGTCACAGCTACATCCGAAGGTCCCTGGCACAGCATCCCAGGGCAAGCAGAACTGGGACACCTTGGAGGGGGCAGCACATGATGTGTAGCTCTGCAGGCTCAATTTGGACAACTCAACTCCTTGTTCTTGCCTCCCACCTTCCTTCTCCTCTGTTCTGATGGGGAGTCTTGGAAATGCTTCTTTTTGGTGGGAACACCACACTTATATGCATATTGTGGAACAACCACTGAGGGAGGACTTGAGGGAAGAGTTTATCAAACACACATGCATCCTGCTTTATCTAAACACTTTCTTCTCTGGGCAAATCATGGCTCTCTTTCACTGTTTGTTCAAGGGCTGATAGGAAAGGAGCTGAATCACTAAAACTTCAGTTTTCCTACTGCTCTACTAATCTCCCCCATTCAAGAATTATCTGCAGAGCCTGCCCCCAAAAGCAAAATCTTCATTTACCTCCTACTTCTGTCCCTGGGATATCTACTTTGAAAGTTGTACATCTAATGAGTAATGAGGCAGAGGTGAAAGGCAAAACGTTGTGCTCGTGCAATTTGCTCTTGCAAATTAGGCAACAGAATTATAAAAGGAAGCATGGGGATGGATCCCGAAGGGACAAAAAAAATTTATTCAGTTGCAAAGTAAACTATCTGGAACACCAACTGCCCTTTTATTTAAAGGAATATTGAAGCAGCTGTTTGAGATCTCAAGGAGATATAAAGGAGAGGGTTGTTCTGACATCTGTATGGACATTGTTGAATTTTCAGGTCTCTGGGGCTGAGAGGAAATTCACTTCTTTTCTCCCTCGGAACAGCAATATATAAACTTGAAAAACACAGGGGTCTTTCAGATATTTCTCTGCTTTTGCCTGCTGCTCTAGAGTTGTCAGGATGAAATGATTTCCCATATCATTCCAGGCGGGTATGCAGGAGGGAAAAGAAGAGCAGAATTCAGCCCATCAGATTTACAGGTACAGGATCTTGGCCAGTTGCTCACTGGGATGCCTCTGACTTTCCAGTCTGGCTGCTTAATTCAGGAACCAGTTGGAACAAAGAGCTAATCCAGACTTTGAACTCTTAATTAACCAAAATTGTTGTTCAGTTCCCTGGATGAGAACTGGGTGGACCCCTAAAAAACAGATGTGTGTTTCGACTGCTAATGGACCCAGGGTTTGTGAAAAATTCCCTCTGAGATGAACGAGAACCAATTCTCCCAGGCAGCAAAAGACCTCTAAAGAGGATTTACCTCATGTGCAGTTGTACCAGCAATGCTCTGCAATCCAGGTTCCCTCTGCTTGGTGACCTGGGAGTTATGGAATTGTTTTTTTCAGAGGGAAAGCGATAGAAAGACTAGCTCATTCTGCTGTATGTGACAGGCATTGCATTGCTTACCAAGCTGAGGATTTTATCTTGACAAGCCATGGGGACGTTTACCCCCTTGCTGGCTCAGGTGTCCATGCCTGGCACTGCAGATGTAGTTTCTGGGACTGAACTCCCTCTACTCCTTCCCCTCCACTGCCAACGTGCCAAAGAGCCCTCCCAAAAGCAGAGTTCTGAGAAGTGTTCAGACGTTATCTTCCACCCTTTAGCAACACTATTTTATATGCAGTTTAGATTCCATGAATCAAAAAATGCCTCTCCTCCCTACCAGAGCACAATGGCCATCACAGAGGAAAGAGGACTTCCCCTCCTCATCCTTCCTCACTTCGTCACTCCATCACTTCAGGACTTAACCTCCCAGCCAGGCATGTGCCCTGCAAGCATCGTGCACGCTGTTCAGCGGAGATGCCACTTGCTTGTACTACATTTGTGCAATGCAGCATTTCACTTGTCCTAAGGGAAAGCAAAAAATCAGAGCTTTGAGCTGAAGCTGTGTGTGTGGCTGGGATTGCTAAGCGGCTGTGGATCAGTACGAGCTGTGATGGCTGGGAAGCGGAAAAACGAGCACTTGGATTGCTGAAGGGAGAGGAGATGGGCTCCCTGTGCACTGTGGTGTTCGATTTTATCTTTCCTTTCCCCAAGCGCAGGGAACGCATTGGGGAAATATTGCTGTGTTTGTTGGTTTTGGTTTCAGTTAAGTTTAATTTGCTTGTTCCCCCTGCAGCCACCACGGTCCTTATAAAGCTAATTCTTGGATAATTTTTAAAGGAAATTAGAAAAAAAAGTATCTTCTAAGCTCCGTAAACTCCCACTGGATAAAGAAACTTAAATGAGAAGCTTACTTTCCTTTGATAGTAAAGCTGGATGGACTAGCTCATAAGCATTTTATTGAATTGCAGGCATGGATTAGCCAAATAATTTTGCAGCTTTGTCTGTTTTGGTGAATGAGTTCTGTTTTAAAATACTTTAAAAGTTTTCCTCGAAGTAGAAAAAAAGTAATCTAAGTGGTTTTTTAATATGAATGTTCCATGGAGCGAAAATAATTTCCCCAAAACCTAAAATTAAATTATTTACTTCTGGTTGAGTAAAATGTTGCATTCGACCCAGAATGAGTTATGGCTAAAATTCCAAAAACTTTGGACCAGACACTGAGGAGCCTCCAGGACTGTGAGCCTGCAATCAGTCTTCTCTCTTTTCATTTTTATTCAGTTATTTTATTTTCAGGAACACCAATTTCACCCAGAAGTGTAACAAAGCAAAAGAAGTGCTTAATCAGAGGCCTTTTGTCATGGGCCATTTAGATCCTAAAAGGCAGATTACAGGGAGAGAGATCTTTAAAAACCAATACAGAGTGGCGATCTCTGCAGTTGCTCAGGATCCGTTCATGTAGTTTGTGATGTGCTAAGGAACTGCCTTGCTCAATCAGGGTGGGTTTATTCCCCTCCACCCTCCTTTCCTCTCTCATTTTCAACAGCTGTAAAGCAGATAATCTCTCACTCGCCTTGGTATCCACCCTAACTCGACCTGTGTCTCTTTCACACACCGGGTAAAGGGTGATCACAGCTAAGTGATGGCCATTAGACTCTATAAAATTAGGATTGGTCAGGATGACTTCCTACATTAGATCAATTTAAGTATCATTGGCTGGTGGAAAAAAAGTGTGATTCTCTCGTCTGCTAGCTGGGATATGGCTTTTTTGTGTGACAGCATGGGGTGGATTGTAGTTTTTCTGTTTAAGTCATTGATTCTGCCTTCTACCTGCATCCTCTATTGTACCTGCTGCTTTCCAGCCTGAACTTCTCGGTTTTCCCTGGGTAGAGATCATCTGAGGTTAATGTCTGATGGGCAGGTAGGAGGTTTTGGGAAGGCAATTCTGTGGCAGAAACTTCTGTAGGTAAGAGGAGCAGGCTAAGGCAGGGTTCTTGAGGACTTGTTCTGGCAGCAGCCCAAAGGCTTTTCATGTTCTTGACAAGAGAGAGGAGAGCATGAACTGGTGAGGCCCAGGGATGGGTGGCTGAGCACAGGAAGAAGAATCATGTCTCCCTCAAGTGCCCCCTCGGTTCTGGAGGAACCTTGTTGCCCCAAACCAAGCCTGGTTTCATTTTGCTGGAAAGGACAGGATCCGCAAACCTGAGCACCATCCAGTAGGTGATACTATTGTGGTCCAAAGAGAAGCATGTCCTTACTGAAGGTGGTACAGACATCATATTTCAAGTTAGAAATCTCTCCTAAGCAGTTCATGAAACATCAGCACCCTGCACTCCAAAACTGATCCTACCTAGATCTCCAACTCATGAGGAGCTCAGTGGGGAGTCAGTGTCCAAGCAGCCAGGGACTGGGGGGATGGAGGGGGAAAGCCAGGAAGAATGTGGGCTACTCAGCATGCCCAAAGCACTGCCAGGCCTGGCCTAATTCAACCACAGATTTACAACAATTTTATTAAATTCATCACTAATCTAATGAAATTAAATTCCCCAAGTCCTCAAGGAAAGTGACCCGTGTGCCTGACTCAGCGGCACCACAGCACTCGCAGGATCCCTCTGGGTCTTTGTTGCAGACTGTCAGAGAGAAGTCTCAGCACCAGGAAGGTTTGAGCTGCCAGGTACTGGATGGAGCGCTCAGGGTCTGTCCCCAAGGCCAGAAAGGCTATGACCGAAAGAAAGAGCAGAGATAAACCCCTGTGTCTGCAGAGACCCCTCCTGTGTCCCCCTGACCCATAAGCTCCCCACTCACCACTCTGAATCTCATCCAGCGTCTCCATGCTCCGTTCCCGCAGGTGCCGCGCGGCCAGTCCTGGACACAAAGCTCTGTCATCCCCTTCTTCCCTGGCCCTGCTCTCCCCCTCACCAGGGACCATCCAGCAACCACCAGTAGCCCAGGGAGTGGCACTGAGCGAGGTGGTCACCGAGCCCACCTGTGTGGGCAGGGGTGGCAGAGGGAGGCCTGCCCGGGGCTGAGGAACGGGGGCTGGGCTGCCCCAACAGGGACCCTGGGGCTCACCGATGAACCTGACGGCCGCCTCTCGCACGGTGGCCCGAGGGTCCTTCAGGTACGGCAGGCTCTGCTGCACGTACTCCTCTGCCCTGCTCCTGTCCTTGGCCAGCTGGAGAGAGCACCAGGGCGCGGGGCTGACATGGGCCTTCCCCAGCTGGCCAGACCTGTCCCCCTTCCCAGTATTTTCCTTCCCACCCAGGATATTCCCATCTTCCAGCCAGAGACCAGAGACAGCCACGGGCAGAGTGGCCTCTGAGGGCCCTGCAATGCCTCTGTGCATCTGCCAGGACCCAGATGTGCTGAGAACTCCCTCAGAACCCTTGGGAAAAGAGGAGGTGCCCAGAGAGGAGCTCCTGGGGCCAGCTCCAGGCAGGGGTCCAGCAGGGGTTCCAAGGTTATCACCAGGTGCTCTGCGATCTCCCACAGGTGCTGTGTTTGGATTGGCTTCCTGAGCTCTTTCCACTGCAGGATCCCAGCCACGGCAAGGAGGGCTTTCCTGGAGACCTGTCGAGCAGCAGACCGTGGGACATGGCCCCAGGGCTGGGGAAGGGCATCCAAAGTCCTCCTCTTGGCCAGGCTGCAGTCCCAGACACTGTGGTGGGCATCCCAGAGCCGGGACTGCCTCAGGTCCGGGTGGGCAGAGGTCCGAGGCCTGGGCTCATCATGCCCTCAGGACCTGGGACATATCCTGACCAGAATACATAGAGGACTCTTTGGTACAGCCTTGGTGGGCAAGGGCAGGGTCTCAAAGCCCTGCAGGGAAATCTGGGAAGCCTTTTGGTACCTTCAGGCCTGGGCATAGGCTCCTGGGCCAGCTAGGGCAAGTGTGGGCCACAGCACCGGGACCACCCCTGTAGGGTCACCACTGCCCAGCTTTGAGCCCCTCACCTGTGCCACACTCCGGGTCTTGTCATTCATGTGGAGCAGCAGTGGCACCAGTCCCCTCCGTGCTTTTTTCCTCATTCTTTTCTTGTCCCTGCCCACCACAGACTCCACCAGGTGTTTGTAAAGGTGGATGGAGCTTTCTTGCAGCTCGGTGCACTCCTGGGAGGGAGGACAGGACATGATGAGCAAGGACTCATCTGAGCACAGGTTTCCCAGAGGCAGAAAACATCCCTCAGGCGACAGGGGAGGGGAGAAGATGACGTTTGAGTGTCCATACATCATCGAAGAGTGGCAGGAGCTGCTCTGAGAGCTGCAGAGTGATGCTGCTGGCCTCCTTCCTCTCTGTGTGATACATCACGTTTTGGAACACCTGCAGGGCCTTCATTCTGATAGCTTTGTCAGGGTGCTGCAGGTACTCCACAACATCTGGCAGCAGGAACTGAAGTTTTCTTGCCTGAATGAAGTACAGAGTTTCCTCTTGGTAAGGCAGTCAAAGCCCACCTAGCAGCAGCCAGGTATGCAGGGAGCAGGGAAGGGGAGAGCAGGGAGAGCAGGGAGAGGAGAGTAGGAGAGCAAAACCTCCCTGTCCTCAGCTTGATTACCCCCCTTTTCTGACCAGGACAATGGACTGGTAACCCCATGGGCATGGAAAGCTCCTGGGCACCCACCAGCTCTGTTCACGGCAGAGAGGGTGTTGGGAGCTGTCACCCAACTGCTGATGCACAGCTGAGGCCAAGCCACCTTTCTGGCCAGTGTGCCTCAACTCAACACCTTGCTCACCTTCTTAGGATTCTCCAAGGTGGCACTGAGACCTGCAAGCAGCAGTGAGAGAAATTCCAGCTTTGGACTCATCCGGTTCTCCTGGAGGAGTTCAAGGATTTCAGTGCCGATGGGGTTCAGCATCTGAAACAAAGGTGGTGGTGACAGACTGGCAGAGCTGTGGGGCTCCTGCTCCCCCCAGGCAGCTCCAGGTAAGGGCACTGGGGCCAGGTGCCCATCCTGAGGACAGCCCTGTCCATGCACCCCATGGGGTCTTTGCAGGCTCCTCCTGGCCTCTTACCACTGGCAGCCTCTCAGGAGTGCCTGGAGAGCAAGAGCAAGAGCTGGCAGGACACGTGTGGCAAGTGTCTCCTGTCTCCAGGGTGAGCCAGGGCAGGTCACTTACCACCTTGTAAACTCTGACGGCATACAACACAGTGGGGCTGAACAGCTCGCAGTCCTGCTGCTCCTGGGAGTGAATCCTTCCCTGCAGCTCTGTCCAGAACTTGGACCTGATGTTGTTCTGAGAGTACATCAGTTCCCACATGGCCAGGGAGGTGCTGCAAACACAGTGCTGCATCAGCAGGGCTGCCTCAGCCGTGGCCCCACCCCCAGGTGAGCACAGCCAGGCCAGATTTCGCCTTTCCCTCGGGGCTGTTGGGGCTGATACCTGTCATGTGGTGCCACGGAGGTCAACATGCTGCATACCAGTTCCCTGGGGAACTCGCGAGCCAGCACAGCAAGCAGGGTGTACAGGCTCCGCACATCTGACTCTGGGCTGGCGTGCTCCAAGCATGCACGGATGCCTCTCACAATGCTTGGCACCTGGAGGTGACACAGCCTCGTCCTCAGCTGCCCTTCCCAGCCCTCTCTGCCGCCTTCAGGTGGCTTCAGGGGCATGAGAGTCCTGGGTTTGGAGGGAGGCAGGAGGGACAAGGCCTGACAGAGCTGAAGGGCAGGGCAATTCAGCCACTTACATCCGTCAGCCACAATTCAGGGGATATCATGGCCACGTCCAGGAAGTTCCTTGCTGCCTGCTGGTCGAAGATTCTGGAGTCTCTCATTGCCTCAATGGCTGCAAGGATGACGTCTGTCTTATCACAAGGTGTGAAGTAACTTTCCAAGGTCTGTGGCAGGAAGGAAGGGAGCAAAGACGTGTCACACTGAGTGCCCCCATGGTGCCACTTGGCTGGGCAGCAAAAACACCCCTGGTGGTGCTGGTGACAGCACCCACAGGAAAGCTGGCAGCAGGGCAGCAGTGCCCACAGTCCCTGCACAGCAGAGGATGAGAAGGGCTCACAGGCATGGGATGCTGGCCCTCCAGAGAATCTTGTGTACAGGAGGACTGGAGCTGTGCTGGGACACCCGAGTGTCCCTGCTCAGCGACAGCAGGAACCCTCTCACCAGGGACATCCCCAGTTATTTAGGGTCCCTTTGCCCACACAAGGCCCCTGCTGATGTCTTGGAGTAGAGTCCCAGCCAGGGGGGAACTTGTTACCTTGATGTGGGCCCTGACAAAGCGGTACCACTGCAACAAAGTGCCAGGTATTAGCAGTTGTCCTCTATAGGCAGGCCGTGACGTCCTCGCTAAAGGGTGGGGGAGGCACAGGAGAATCAATCAGTTAGCAGCCTTTGCTTCCCAAACCATGCCAAGATCTGCTGCGAGGGAGCAGGATGAGGTGAGCAAGGAGATTTTGGGGGGGCATCAATGGTCATGGTAACCAAGGACAGCTTTGTCTTGTGGGGTCTCCAATCCAGTAGGATTTAGGGTGGGGAAAAAAGCAGGGAGGGTGAGCAGCAGAGAACAGAGCATGAACACATGGAGAGCACTTGGTTGCTGCAGTAATTGAGAGCTGGGGTGCTTCAGGAAGCAGCTGGAGGGGCAAAGGCAGTCAGGAAGAGAAGCAGAGCTACTGGGAACATGTGTGAGGAAGGATGAAGCCCACATCAATAGCTTTTACTTCTTTCATAAAAGATGAATTCGCAGAGGTAATAAAAAGCTCCCAAAGCTGAGTATCTTGTCTTTCCCTTGGAAAACTGGAAACGGAGGAGACGCCCCAGCAGCTTTCCCAGGATGGGGATCTGGGATGCTCTGATCTCGTCTTGCCAGTCCTGGGGGAGGGAGGCAGAACAGCAGAAGCGCTGAGGGCAAGCAACTGGTGCCAGAGCCCTGACCCCAAGGTGTGCCCAGGCCTGGATCCAGGAGCAGCCAGCTGGGCAGCCACCCTGCAGGGAGAGCTGTGGGGAGGGGGGCATGGCCTGGCTGGAGGGTGTGGGGTCCTTACATTCGGTATGGAAAAGACATCCAGTGCACCGCTCAGCTTTCTGATCCTCTCTACAGCCCTCTCCTGCACAGCTGTGTTCTCAGAGTTGGTGAGGTCCAGCAGCATCTGGGAAGAGAGCAGACACCAACTCCAGCAGCAGCAGTATGGCTCTGCTCCTGGGCTGGGCTCACACTGTCCCTCAAGGCTTCCTCTGACCCTGAGCAAAATCTTGGGGATCTCCTGCCCCTGGGGTCCCTCTCAGCTCTGGGACAAAGGCCCTGGGCCAACCCTGTGGCCAGGCAGTTGCCACCCTCTGCTGCCACTGCACTCTTGAGAGGCCTGGTGCCAGCTCCTGCTTCCCAGGGAAGGAGCACCCTCCCCGTTCTGCCTGCACAGATCTGGGCTGGGCACCACCCACCCACAAGTGGGCAATCCTTCCCCTCCAGGGCGAGGAGCAGCCCTGGGACACCCATTTTTTATAAAGGCCAGACCTCCAAGATGAGCTGCAGCTCCTCGACAACGCTGGAGGAAGGAAAGTTGAACACCATCGTCCGCAGCATGACATCCATGGCAACTAGGGTCTGCAAGGAAGACAGAGAGTAGTGGTGGTGATTCTGCTGTCCCTCCCACCCCTGGAGGCTGATCTGAACTCCCAGTGCCGGGGGAAGATGCCTGAGTTGCCTGGGAGAGATCCTGGGGCAGGCAGCCTGCTGTGGCACAGTAGCCTGGAGGAACCAGAGTGGGAAAGCAAAGCTGAAACCCTGTCCTGCCTCGAATCACTGGTCACGGGGCAGCACGGGGTGGCCAGGGAGCAGCTCAGAGGGACGGGGGACTCCTGCAGATCATCCAGCACTTACTGACAAGTAGTATTTGTTTCTTTCCCACATTTCCTCGTCTGGAGGAAGCCAGAAGAACCTGGAGAAGCAGACTTCAAGGAGGCTTCTCCTTTGGCCCTCTGGCACCATCTGCAAAGAGCTGCAGAGAGAGAGAGGAGCCAGTTGGAGCCTGGTGCTGGGAGCAGCACCTCAAGGCTGTTTGCTGGTGGGCACAGAGCTCTGGGGCAGCTGTCCCTGGGAGGGCTGGGCAGGTGGGCACAGAGCTCAGGGCAGGGGTGCCCAGGAGTGTTGGGCAGGTACCTCATTTCAGTGATGGCATGCATGGCGAGCTCCCTCACAGGGGAGTGCAGGCAGTGCCTGGGCTCCTCTTCCAGCAGCATCTGCAGAGCACAGCCAGGCTGGGACTTGGCACCCCGTGCCACCTCACCCTGGCAGCCCCTCACCCTGCCCAAGTGCTGCCCTTGCAGTGTGCCAGTGCACCTGCCAGGTGGCCTTGCCCTCTTTCCCAGAGTGCCAGGTGTCCCCTCACCTTGACCTTCTCTACCAGGTTGTTATTTTGGAAGAAAACTTCCAGGCCCTGTAACAAGCCAGTGTCCAAGGCACTTCTGCACACACTGATGATGTTCTCCAGGAACATCCTTTTGTTATCCTCACCCTGGCAGACAAGGGACAGAGAGACAACCAGGGAGCATGAGAGGGGGACCTTCAGCCAGCAGGACTGGAGCCCTGGGGAGCAGTGCCCTGTGGGAACAGCAGCTCTGCCCAGCCAGCACACTGGACAGGCACAGCAGCCTTTGAACTGGCCATGGTTACCTGGTAGGGGCTCCTGGCAAAGGCCTGGAGGAAATCCAAGGCTTTCTGCATCACTCGATACAATGGCAGCCAGCTGGCATCTAAAGGAGGGGAGAGCAGGGAGGGCAGCAGAGGGTCTGGCAACAGCAGAGAGCAGAGGGAGGACATCTGCCCTCTGCCCATCCCTGTGCCCCCTTCCCTGGCCTGGCTGGAGAGTGCCTCTCTGGGTGCCCTGTTCCCAGTGTGCCGGGGAAATGGGTCCTGGCATTGCATAGGGTCCCCAGCCCTGCCCAACCCAGGGGGCCCCTCACTCACCAGGCTGAAGTGGCTGCTCTGCAGTCACATTATGGGGCTCCACGGGAGAGCTGCTCTCCCAGGGAGCCCCATCCTCCTCCATGGCCATCCTGGAGAAGCTGAGGGGTCCCTCTGCCATCCTGTGGATGGGGCCTGGGGAAGGTTCCACAAACACCTCGTCACTATGGGCCGAGATATGGGGTTGGCTATGCACAGTGGCTTTCAGCAGCTCTGTTCTCCAGCCTTGTCCTGAGGGACGCTGTGTGTGAGAGGCCACCGCTGCAACTGACCACACGTGCTGCAGGGTCAGTTAGGAAGGTCCCCCTGCAACACAGCACCTGCCCCTGGCAACAGGCCCCTGGGGCTGCTGGGGTGGAACCTGCCCCTGGCAGTGGAACCCAGTGGCCAACTGCCGAGGAGGAAGGGACAGAGCACCCCCGGGTGGCATGGGGCTGGCTCAGCCCTGGGCACCTGGGCACCCTTTACCCTGATGACATCCCTGGTGCCTTCTGGCATGTCCCAGAGCCCCGTGTTCAGATACCCCAGAGTGTCCTCAAGATACCCCTTTCATTGCACTGCAGAGCCTGGTCTCTGCCCCTCGCTGACATTAAATGTGTCAGATTCACTCAATCCTAACAGGAGTCATCATTTTTTGCCACCTCAGCTCTTCCTCCCACCAACCAGAAGTCCTCATGCAGAAAAGGTGACAAAGAAAAGGAAATGTCTTCTGCTGAGTTTGCCTTTTCTGTATTTGGAAGCTCTCAACAGTGGAGATTCCCCTCTCCTTGTTTTTTGACTCATTCTGGTCTGGAACCATGAGGGAGAACACCTTCTTAGAACCACAGCCTCTTCCTCACTCTGCACATTGCCTTAGCGCTAGACCCCTCGGGTCCCCTCCCAAGACCTTCATCACACCTCAGGTCCCTCTGAGAGGGCAAAATCTTCCTCTCTGCTCTGTCACTTCCTCCCAGTGGGGTGAAACATGCTGTAAAGAGACCACTCTAGTAAGTCAAACTCATACAAATCCTTTACAGCTTGAGTGATTCACATCCTTATCAGACTCCAGACTCAGCAGCTTGGGTCTATTTCTAACACAAAGCAGAGAATTTTGCCTAAAAGCTAATGCTGTTTCTTGGAGAGGAAAGAAATTTTACGTCTCGACAGTCCTGGGGCTGAGCTAACATAGCTATACCAGAGATTTCTCTCCCAAAGTCCTTTTAAACTCAAGAGTCTGTGTTTATACAGTGCTTAGCCCAAAGGGGGCTCATTCTGTGTTGGCCCTTTGGCACTGCAGCAATAAACAGGATTAATAACTGGAGTCAGCAGGGCTTGGTACCTGTTAGAATTTCCCATGGACTATGCAGAAGGTGCTGTTCCTACAAGCATCCTGGCAGTGAATTATTTATGGGCAGCATAAGGCTCGCAGTGCTTGCCAGTTTATTAGATTTATAACTAGCTGTGCTGGGTCCATTGAGTGTGTCTGTGCATGTACGAGCATGTTCCTGCTCAGCTGTTTCTTGCCAATGCCCTACTAGTTAGGGAAGACCTGCTCACACACATTTCCAACATAAACACAAAACTTTGTGACTCAGCTGTGAGAAAATCTGGGAGATGCAAAGGATTGTTACTAAGGGAAAGAAAAAGAGCTTGTTGGGATACCTCAACTGAAGATATAAACTTTCATTTAAGCACAGGCTGAAAAACAAAGATTATTTGAAGGGTAAAAAAGTTTGGTTTTCTTCCCAGTTCCACAGCTTGTAAGGGACCTACCTGTGTGGGTTTCATCTGGAAACACATGGACTTCTAACTTCTTTTATGGCATATGCATCTTTTTGATACCCAAGGGTGGCCAGCTCACTGTGTGAGTGTTGGAAAGGATTTAAAACACAATTTTCTCTTGAAACCCATGGATGGGAGCACTTGCCTTGCAGCTAGTGTCTGCTATTCCAGTTCCAACAGATCTCAGAATAGGTGTTATTAAAGGCTCATCTTTTCCTGTTCTCTCTGTTATATCAGTGCTGTGATGTTGCCAGTAGAGTCATCACTGCATATGAAGGCGCTGGCCTGGGGCCGTGAGGCTCTACAACACCTCTCTCTGAAGAAGCACAGGTGACTCTTGCTAACACCGGAGGTTTTGCTCTGAGGCAGGAAAGAGGTGACAAGAGCAAGGGCCTTATACATGCAAATGATCCAGGCAAGGGAGAAAACTTAGCGTGACTGGAGCAGAACTGACTGAAAGCAGAATGTTTTGCGAAGTTTTCTGTGAGCCCTTGTCAACTCTGACTGCTGTAGAGAGAACCTGTTTGAGCTGTTCAATAAATTGGATGGTTTAAATAATGTATGGACTGTCGTTCTGGATTCATGAAAACAGCTGTGTGAAGCACTGACTTGTTCTGCCTGCAACAGGTTTCTTTCCTTTTCTTTAAAAAGTTCTCTTCACTAGGCATCAAAATCTCACGAATAACTTTTGGATTCTGCTTTGGAGGGCTTCAAGTTAGACCTGAGAAGACTGGTATGCATTTCATAGCCCTGTTTTCAGGCTGTCTAGCTTAAGTTTGGGTGGTCTCCTCTCCTCTCCTCTCCTCTCCTCTCCTCTCCTCTCCT